>PVIR01000554.1:85922-169553 GCA_004026965.1 Petromus typicus
GACCCGGGTTCGATTCCCCGGTAACCACATAACAATACTGGGTGTGGAGACCCACACCCAGCAGCAACCAGTACCACATACCACAGTGCCGGGCGTGGTGGCTCACGCCTGTAATCCCAGCACTTGGGAGGCAGAGGCAGGAGGATTGTGATGTGAGTTGGAGGCTGAGCTCAGGGCCAGCCTGAACCACAAAGCAAGATCCTGTCTCCAAAAACCTAAAAAAAAAAAAAAAAGAAAAAGAAAGAAGATGACGGAGCCTCCACTGAACTCAGTTCCTCCTTTACTCCCAATCAAAACAACTTTGAACCAAGCAAATGAAAAGAAATACACTTTTCCCTGCCATGCACTGTGGTTCTGTTTGTTATAGCTGTTATACTCTTCTGAGCCTCTGTGACCCATTCTTTCACTTTGACTTCTCTCTTTGAAGTCCATCTCAATAGCTCTGTGCTCCTCAAGCCCTTCTATGTTCTTCAGTTCTCTGATCAAGTCCATCTCCCTAATAAAACTTCCCCTTGAAAGGCCTCCTCTCGATACATGCGTATGAAATTGCATTTAGTGTCATCCCTCAATCTCTCCCTCAGTCAATATTCAACATTCTTACATCAGACATGCACTTATTTTGCCAACCTGACTACAGGATCCTGGGGCATGGGGGTTGTCAGCTTGTGTTTTTCCATGGCAAGATATCCTCCTCTCTTGTATGTCAGTGGGCACAGAGTTTATGTGAAATGGCCAGAACAGTTTGTTTAATTCATTTACAACATCCTATCACCCTATAGCTAGAAGAGGTTAGTAGATCTCCCATGAAGAGGTTACTCTCCTAGACACAGGGGTACTGTGTGTGTGGTCAAAAGTGTGTGGATGTGAACGCTGTCCAGGAACAAGGATTCAAAACTCATCCACCAGCTGGGATCTTTCCAAGTTCCTTCAGTTTTCTGAGGTCCCGTTTCTTTCTTCATCTATAAAGTGGATAATACCACTCTTGAACTTGCAGTACTATTGCATATCAGCTCAATGGAGACAAGGATGGGAACTGCCTTCATCTGTACAGCATCTTTGGGTGGCTTTTCTAGAGACAGAGGAGAGCCGTCTAACTCCACAAAATGCAATTACTGTCTGCCTCCACACTTCAAAATGCCTTTCTTCAGAGGATATGGGGAATAGTTGTGTGAGTTTCCACCAATCAAGGAAATCATCACATCATGTATTAGTGTAAACGAAGCAAGTACTACGGTTACTCCTCTGGGCCAGCTTTTCCAAACCTCCCTCAAGCGCTGAAAGGATAAACTATAAGAGCAGTAACATCTCAATACACTTCACTTTGGTCCTATGAGAGGAGTATTACTCTCCTTCTGTTTACAGGTGCAGATTCTCAGAGAAGTTTAGCATCTTGGTCAAATATAACACAGCACAGATGCATGTGCTGGGCACAGGATTTTAAGCTAGTCTGTCTGGTAGCAGATGGTAAGCTCTTCACTACCCATCGTGTGAATGCAAGCCCATGCCCTTCCAGAGCACAGCAAACAGATACTTTCCAAATTCTCACAGCAGGGCACCTGACCCTAAGTCAAAATTTATTTAGAAATTATCCAAACGAAGTAATGAGGTCACACAGAGGAGAAGAGTACATATAAATCTCTACCTCCGAACAGTGAAACTTGGATATTGTGTTTCCTTTCTTTTATTTCACTAGTTTGGTATGAGTAATTTTGAAAAGTGCATCCCCCCCATACCCATCTATGATCAGATACGATCAATGTGAGCCACATGGGAGTGAAAACACAGGCTCTGTCTGGTTTTACGAAATATTGTTCACAAAAGAGTATCAAATTCTACCTATCAGTTTCTCTCATTCTTTTCTAACTAGAGACTTAAAAGCCTACAGAAAGTAGTAACTGGGAGCTTAAAAAACATGTAAAATACCATATAATCAAGATTGTTTAAATGTATAAAACTGTCAAGCAGATTATCCTTTATGCAATTCAAATGAGCCTTTGGGAGACAGAATTAACCGAGGGCAAACAAGAGCTTAACTTTAAAAGACAAAGAGTTGGCTTACATCACATTGACACTTCCAGATAAGATACGCATTATACCAGGTTACACTCACAATAATAATTTTTGATTGGCATATCACTTGCCACTAACTACTGCTTGGCTTCTACCGAGCACACAAAACGTACTATAAACTGTTGTGAAAGATATCTTTGTATTGTTCAATATTTACAGGCTACGTTCTTTTATAAATGCTCCAGTTGACAGAGGTGAAACAAAACAAAACAAAACAAAAAAGCAATAAACATTTCAAATCAAAATGATCCCCCTCTGCCTTACAAAAGAAGTTCTTTCGAAAGACAGGTGACAGTTCTGTTCAGAAATTTTCACACCAAGGCTAAGTAAATGTTCAGCAGTAAAAGCAGAATTGCTTTGTTGAGCTGCACAAACAGATTTCTACATCGCCTCTATTTGCGTATTCCTGAATATCCCCTTTCAGATCTTATTTTTATGGGAAGCAAAATCAATTTTCTTTTGGACAAAAAAGTGAGATCTGGTCTAATGATTTTAATCTTTTAAATAAACATGAACTGAACTTGGAGCACAGGCTTTTCCTTAAGAAAAGATCTTTGTTACTGAGAAAGATCTCTTTCAACCTATGAACGGCTCATGCCAAAGACACAGTCTAACCTGAAAAAAAATTGGAAAATACATAGCTATACGCATGTTCTCTGAAAAGAAACAGCAAATGTTTAGAAAAATACACATACATAAGATAAAAGCTACAACCAAATGATCTTCCCCCAAATGGAGATGGATGTTAAGTTTAATTTTTGAAGCTAATTAGGTTCCCCCAATTCAATTTTAAACAAATAGAAAATGAGAAACAGAGAACTAAAACATAAAACTTTTATGGCTATTTTACTAAAAAAGCACACTCATCTTTATGAAATAGAGTCTCAGCCTCAAAGGGGGAATTATTCTGAAAATCGGCAATACTTCAGGATGCTCACAAACACCAGCCCAGTGCAGCCCTTCCAGGCCATTTCAGTCCTGCTAATAGTTATTGTTTGTACAACTGTAACTAAGTACATTACCAACCAGTTGTTCAATCTATATAAATTTAAGAAACACACATTGCCAAGGAGTGACTCACATATCAGTCTATTATATGCTACAGGGCTGACTGTATTAAACAAATCACTCTGCCTACAGCTGAAGAATAGAAGCTATATACAGAGCAGAGGTTATTGTCTAATTTAAATCTTGGCTCGCTTCCCAGCGCTGTACAAGATTCCAATTTGTGGAAATGTTGCTCTTTGCTACTGCCAGAAAGGCTGCATAAAATGGTATTGGGAGCCTTCCAGAAATATGTCTGCAAAATGCCAATCAACAAGTCACTAAAGATTAACAGTATGACTGTACCAAATTAATTTAAATTATAGAAACATATGGCTAGGATGTTTGCTTTGCACTTAAGACAACACCTACTTCACAAAGAGCTAGGTTTGTTCCACAGTATAAAATAACACCCTAGTATTCAGATTACTTTGAAACGTGAACATCCCCTAATAAGTCAGGAGTGTGCAATCCTTGTAGAGCCAGTCTTTCTGAATGTTTAGGGGCTTACCTTTAATGTATTCAAAACATATGGGAAAAGACATTTTGTAACAAGGCGTTTTCTCCCACAAAGATATAAAGAAAATATCAACATTATTCCACCATGGAAAACAATTCACTCTCCACAGTGAAGAACATTCGAGCTTTATTGAGATTCGCTGAAGAACTCAGATGATGATGCGATCTCCTGCACATGATTCCCATTCTAAAATATGATATTGGGCTAAGAATTTAATATACAGCCAAGAGAAAGTCACCAATTATATGGCCAAATCGTGAAAATCAAAAGACAACACAATTTATTCCCCACCAGCTGCTCTCAATATATATTACATTCATGCTGTTTCCCCAGTATTTTCATGGGAATCTTTAATATATACAATCATGTCATCAACCAAAAGGGGGGAAAATCAATGGCACTTCAAGCCATAGTTACACATTAGTATATGCTGTATTTCAACTGAATAGGAAGGAACTGTTTTATGTTTCTCTCCACTGCTTTTCTATTATTGCCCAGCTAATGGAAATACATCAAACAAATGTTCTACAAGAGCAATAAATATTAAAGTTGACCTATCCATCTGGGAGAAATGAGAACAATACTGCTCACTTTTAGCCCAAATATGACACTGATAAATGAAGCGATGAGATTCCATCACACTTCCAACAACCTGGGCTGGGAGCCCCCGTGTGATCCTGGTCCCGGCAATTTTCTTCATTCATCTTCATTAGGCAGTCACTTGACCTGCCTCCCAACATCCCTGTCAAATCAGAACCTTCAGGGGGCCAGTGGTACTTCTAATGATGGAGCCTAAATGTGCTCTTCGTGTTTTCAAACAACAACAACAAACCAGACGAAGACCTGGATGAGCAGGAAGGAGGGCACACACGGTCCCTCTGGAAGCAAAGCCATATTAAATGCTGCTCATGATTAAAATAAGACTACAGTATAAAGCTGGTCCGTGCAGCCTTGCTCCTGCCACTGCATCGCCAGGGTGGCAGGAAAGGCCTCCGAGTGCACGAACAAGCACCCCCTGAGCCACCCAAAGACAATTACGTATTCAAATGAAGGATGTACATTGAGCCTTATCACAGATGTAGAAATGCTTTCCATTTCCTTCCTCAATCACAGTTTCAAGTGAGCTGGAACAAGAAAGGAGGACATTCTTACCCTAGCACAATGAGCGAGTTTCATCACATTAGCAGTTTTACATTACAGTCCCATTATTTTCTATTTCAACAGCATAATAAGAGAGGTGCTGATTTGATTACTCTGTAATAGTGAAAATGAATACCAATGCAATATAAAATTGCTATTATAACACAAAGCTACTAATATGATTCACAAGACCCCCTGGAAATTAGGTTTTATAACTAGGATCACAAGGGAAAAATTAGAAAGCCAGTAAGCAACAGAAGGGAATTAGGTGCTCGACACCAGAGTCTTAGCGATACAGACAGACAGCTGCTCGGAGGAAGCCAGGCAGCAGTTACTTGGGAAGGACATGCAAATCCCAGTCCTTGTGAGTTGCACAGGTGGTATTCCTCTGGTTTCTCTTCATGGTGTGTGTTCTAGGTACCCATAATGTTAACTAAGGCAGTGTTCAAGTATAGTATTAATGCAAAAATATCTGATTCCAAACAAAACCGGAAATGAATTAACGTTTGGAAAAAATACGAAAATCTATCATTTCTAGAATCTGACTTTTAGGGTCAGACTGATTCTAAAAATCCACAATGAGGAAAGTGAGAAGTGCAATGCCTGAGAATTTCATACAAAAGACCTCTGGCTCCCTCACCCTAAATAACAAAGGTGCTAAACTGTCATCATTATCGCTAACCCTATCTCCTCCCAATCCACCTGGAAGGATCAGCCACTCACCACCTCAGGATATTCCTCACTGGCAAAAAAGTGTGCACCTGAGCTCCATGACTCTAGTGAGCCAAAAATATGCCTCTCCTGTGGTTTCAAACACACATCTGCCCAGAAAGGTATCAGGTAAATGCTGAAGCCGCTGAACAAGTCTACTGTCATCTGAGGTACACAGGTTCTGAATATCCACTGCAAACTAAGTGGGAAAACAACGAAAAGTTGGCCTCAACACAAGAAGCCCTGGCTACAAAGTGACAACTATGGAGTTTCTGCTTCTGACCCAATGAAACAAGCAGTATGTTTATGTTGGCCACAAGCTTTCAGTCTCTGCAAAGATGATGTTCTGTAATGGAAATGGGATGCTAATTGTGGTTCTCTTCTTGAAATTAAAAAAAAGAATAAAGATTATATAGGATTAAGAAGAAAAACACTAGTGTTTACTTAGTGAAGAAGTCAGATTGCATCAGACTTTTCCCCGTATCCCTCTGCAGATTTCCTTTCTGTGGGTACATGCTTCTGCTGTTGGAAGAAGTGGTACAAACAGAAGCCAAGGAGGGTGTAAGTCAAACACATGCATCCTGCCACATGTCAACTCCTCAGCACAGGTCCAAGTCCTGGAACAGATTCATAGTTAGCAATCCCTCTCCTAACTGATGAGTATGGGCAGCATTTCATCATATGAATCAGCAGCATCACAGCACTATGTCACAAAGACTTTTTGGAGAATATTAACTGCTGCTCTGCCTCTTAAACTGAGTACCACTAGAGTGTTTCTGAGAGTTGTGAATGTGGAAATCAACAATCTGAATAGACAACAAAGGCCAATCTTCTAGCCCCTGGCTATTGTCACCACACTTTCCCTGCTCCTTTGCCTTTCACAATAATGCATATGCCAGTACCTTAATCCTAACAATAACAGTGAATATTTGTTCACACCTTCTACATGTTAGGCCTATGCTAATCATCCTGCTTTAATTCACCATTTATCCTACAGACAAATTTATGAAGTAGAAATTATCACATTTCATAAAATCTTAGACGCCACTGAGTGTAAGATGTAACCCAAGTACAGACATATTAAGAAGTGAAAAAATGTATGTCTTACTCAGTGTAATATGCCTTTATTCTTCTGCCCATCCCCAGTGACAGCAAAGGAACCAGTGCTCAGAGAGGTTAAATGATTTATCCACAGTCACAGGCAAGAAAGCATGAACTCAAACTAACAAAGTTTGATTCTGAAGTCTTATATCTTCTGTAGTCTTCAATTATGTTTTCTTACATATCTCTACTACAGAGTTTCACGTAAACAGTCATAGTTAACATTTGCATGCTAGGCACAGTTCAAAGAACTTTCCACATTAGTTAATTCCTCTCAACAGCCAATGAGAGAGACAAGACTACTGTACACATTCTACAGAACAACAAACTGAGGATCTTGGCCAAGGTCACCTGGTGTTGCAGCAGATGGGCTCCTGTGTCTACATTTTGAGCCACTGGACTGTCTTTCTAAAACCATGAGTCTCCACCTTCAATACACACGGGTTTACATATAAATTATATTCAGGATTATCACTATCCTGATATCATACATACCAAAATTATAACAAAGCAGAATGATGAGAAACACAGAATTAATATTCTCTTCTCAAATTCTAATGATGAGCTGTGTGGAACTTACTGCCCTGAGCCACTTATTTAAACTTATTCCTTTCAACAACCTTCTCTCTAGGATCATCTTTAAGAGACAATATCATTACCAATGAGGGCTCCTTCTGCTGTCCTTCCAGCATCATACAAACATGGAAGGAGAGAAGCAACAGAAAAGGGAAGGAGGGGTTGCCTAGTCTTCTTGGTTATCAGCCTGATGGGTTCCAGGGATGCTCAGCACTCCTGGGCATGTCTGCATGCTGGCAGGGGTGTGGTCGTGGGGCTGCATCTGGTCCCTGGCTCCACCCTTCCCTGTCAGCTCTTCCTGTCTCTCTGCTTCCCCCAAACTATGAGTTGGGCAGCTTTTCTCCACCACATCCTTTCACCATGATGCTCTGCCTTAAAGCTGGCAAACCATGGATTGAAATCCCTGAAACTGTGAGTCAAATCTTTTCAACTTTAAACTCCATGTATCAGGAATTTTGTCACAGTGATGAAAAGCTGACTGATACAGGAGGGCATCCAGAGAAACTTGACTTTGACCCATGTTCATAAATTAGAGATTAGCCACATTTTCCCCAGTTGCTTAGCAACACACAGGTTTCTGATATACTATAGTTCTTTTTATCCTAAAAGTTCCCTCTAAGCCCACGAGACATGCAACCATTTCCTGACAACCTAGCATAGGCCAGACTGTGCAAAAGAAGGAACACAAAAACAAAAACTCCAACCACGCAGAAATATGTCTTCAAAGTAAGACATAGAAATCTAACATGAGTGGAAAAATATTCACCTGTTCATGTTTCCAGCTTAATTTTCATTTCTTTTTTTTTTAAATCTTTATTGGTACATTAAATATACACATCATGATTGCACTCCATAATGGGGATTTGTACCAGTACAAGACACAACTTAATTCTCATTTTTTCCCATAGCCCTACCCACCCTACCCCCTCATGTACATAAAATTTGTTTCCTTACTTTTTTGTTACAATCTCCACATTGTCCCCTTTCACCTTATTTTACATTGAGCATTTTCTATTTCACAATATATAACATACAATGCTAGGACTCATTTACATCTTTATTTTCTCATACCAGAGAAAAGATGCGATCTGTACCTTTCTGTGCCCTATTTATTTCACTTATGAGGATATCCTCAAGGTATGTCCATTTAAGTAGAAATGATTCAAACTAATCATTTTTATGGCAGAATAGTACTCCATTCTGTAGAAGAACCACAGCTTTTTTATCCAGTCTCCAGTGGATGGACATTTGGGTTGTTTCCAAGATGTAGCAATCACAAATTGGGATGCTATAAACATGGGTGCACATATGTCACTGTGATATGAGTCTTTTAATTCTTGTGTGTATATACCTAGCAGGGCAATGGCCGGGTTAATTTTCATTTCTAAAACGTCTTTCCTTTGATGCTAACCAGAAAATCAGTTTCAGCAAGATTTCCAGCAATAAATACTATATATGCCAAACCTATAAAAATGAGTTTCCAAGAAAAGGAAACAATTTCCCACCAAAATGTAAAAGTCCATTCTCAACAAAAAGCAAATTTGAGGAAATTTTTTCAACAACAAAAAACCAAAATTCTCATTGATCCAGGCTGTCACATAGTAAAGTTTTTAAGAAAAATCTTTAGGAGGTTCAACTAGATTAATGAATTATAGTGTAGTAAGAATAAAAAATTCCAGAAAGTGTTCTCAAGTATAACTTTTAACAGAACTAATAACAAGTATTTTTCAATATTACAAATTATTTTTTAAGAGACATGAGAATTGGATATGTCCTAATGAGAACTGAACCTCAGAATTCAGTATTTGAGAATTCTAAAGCATTGTCAAATATTACTTCTTAAATTAAGTGCAATTTTGGCTTGTTTGTATAATTCCATTACTTCCAATAATAATAACAATCCATTTTCACTTTAAGTAAGAGTCAGTAAACTCTCTTAAAGGATCAAGTGGTAGATACTTTTGTTTCTGTGATTACAATGTGATTATATTGCTTTGTTCTGCTTTTGTTTCTAAAACAGGCTCTTGCCAAGTTGTCCAGGCTGAGCTAGAACTTTTTATCCCCCTACCTCACACTCCCAGAGTCCTGGGAATACAGGTCTGCATCACCATACCTGCCTACACTGGGCTTAGTATATGTTGCAGCTACTGAATTAATTTGAAAGTAATGACAGCAGACAGTTAATGTATAAATGAATAAATGTGACTGTGCTCCGATACAACTTTATTTACAAAAACAAGCAACCATTTATGGGCCAGCATGCTAGCCCTGCTTTCAATTATTATTTGTATCTATTTTTAAATATTACTGATTGGGGTCTTTGCACCATGAAAATTGTGTTTGTTCATTAAAAACATTTCAAAACTTCAGTATAAAAGTGAAAAATGAAGAAGAGCTTTGGGTATGAAGTCAAACACTGCTGATTTGCAGGATGGCCATATTTCTCTGGACAAGTGACCTATCACATCTGAGTGTCAGTTTTCTCCTTTGTTAAATCAAGATGATAACAGCCCTGACTTCATGGGGTCACTCATTGTGAGGACTACATAATATACATAAAGTGTTCTGCATGGTTATGCAGAACCCTACCTACCAGGCACCTTACCCTTAACCACTGCTGTCAACTTCATCTACCTTACTGGTAATGATATTACAAAAACATGCAACACAAGGCCAGTCAAAGTAGATACTCACATGAAATGAATGAGGAAGTGAAAGAATGAATGGAATCAGGGAAACGGCAACCTTTCCCCTTGACCTCCAAATTTAATCTGAATTTCTAATGCTTTAAAAAGAGAAGAAGAGTACCACACTTAACATTTAAACTGCATTGATGGGTTTTCTAGAGGAAATTCTACACCTTTGTTTTTCTCCAACTCCCAAAGAATAAGAAATGGAAAGTAAATAAAAAGAGCTGCTATTTTAACATGTCATCTGAACCAAAAGATCAAGACATGCACCATAAATTAACTGGTTTCAATTTTATAAATCAATACTCTAAGAACAAATATGCATCAATGTTATATAATTTAAACAGACATTCAATAAATGAATCACTCCATACAATACAGACACTATTCCAAGGCCTGCTTTTCCATTGTCTTTAATACAGTCATATTCTGATATTTATTTTCCAAAAGAATCACTCCTTTTGTATTCACCACAGTAGGAGATGAGATACTTAATAAATAAGAGGTCTTGATAATCCAAGGATTAAGTAGTTTCTTTTAGCAAAACTGTACATGAGGGCAATATATGCCAACCATTCCAGTTGTACAACAATTTTTGTTGTTGAGAGAGGATTCAAAAGGCCCCCATCCATTCCCATAAAATGCATGCTCTTAAAAAAAATGAAAAATACTTTTGTACGCACACAGCTCCCCTTATGCATGAGCTAAACGGCCCCGTTAGGTCTATGTACATTCCTGTTCACATGACATGACAAAAGCAGACAGAAAATGTAAAGGACAGAAGAAAGGTGATTTATTTCATTTAGATTATATAGGAGGCTCTTGGAAACCAGTGAGATGGAGAAAAGGGACAATGAGAGACAGAAGGGCAGGCCATGGGCCCGATCCAAGGCAAGGGACAGAAGTCAGTCTGATGTACAGCATCTCTGGAGAGGTACTAAGAGTAGAATGAGCACCCTGGTAGGCTAAAGCAAGAGAATCACAAGTTCAAGACTAGTCTAAGCAATTTCCTGCCACCCTTGGCTCAAAAGGAGAATCGAGTCACGTCATATTCTGGTACAAACTCTCAATGTTGAATGTGATGATGATGTGTATTCATAATGTACCAATAAAGATTTGAATAGAAAAATAAATAAAAATAAGTTATTAACTTTAAAATGGGAAAATAATATAAACAGTTCACATACAGGAAATATAGCTCTGATGCTCAATTTCAGGCATAACAAGAGAAAAGAAAATTAAAGTTATATCAATTAAAAGAAAGCAAAAAGAGCTCTAGAAGTTGTTTAGTGCAAAGACCCTGGGTCCAATCCCCAGTACTATTAAGAAAAAAAAGAAAGAACTTGTAGAGAAGCAAAATAGGAAGACTTGTTAAGGAATGAACTACGTGGGGAAAAAAGACATGGCTAGAAACTTCTAACTTTCCATTTCAGTACTCTAAATAGAGTTGGCCATACATTTAAGAACAAAGCAATCACGGCCAGGGATTTAGCTCAGTGGTTCTGGCACCTGCCTTGCAAGTTCATGGTCCCAGGTTTGATCCCTGTTAACCACATATAAGGCATGCTGACTTGCACCCACCAGCAATCAGTACCACATACCACATACCACAATTCTGGGGGTGGTGACTCACATCTGTAATTCCAGCACTCAGGAGGCAGAGACAGGAGAATTGCTGAGTTCAGGACCAGCCTGAACTACAAAATGAACCCTGTCTAAAAAAAAGAACAAAGCAATCAAATCAAATCACCACGTAATTAATCTGTGTCACTCATAGTTCTGATTTTATTAACCTCTCATCTAATAAAAACAATCACCTAGGTAATCCATTTCTTTGGAGGAATTACTTGTCTGCTTGTTGCTTTGGTTATAATAAACTCTCAATACCAGTCTCCAAACTATGCATTAAACCAATTGATTGACAATCTGGAACCAAATGAATAATTACAAATTAAGCTAGATATTATAACTAGATTGGATTTTCATGAAGCTGATGGCTGGATTTGCCATAAAAATCACTAGCTGCTTCAGTATCCAGAGAAGGGCATTTATGGATTAGACCCAAGTTCGCTGGAGAAATTACAAGTAGTCAAAACCACATTTGAGTACCTGATAATTAATGAGAATTAGAGATCTGTAGGAGAATTTCAATTTTTATCTAAATCTAAATAAAGCCCTAGACTGACAAACCTACAAAATTATGATCAAAAGAAGAGAAAAGCCTCAATGCTAAACTTGAAGGCTACATTCAAGAGTTCCAGAAGTGGTACTGTTTATACTCTGTTCATGCTAAAAATGATGCACTAGTAACTCCATTTCACTGGCCTTACATCTGAAACATAGTAAAGTGTTGAAAGCTTCATTTCCAGGGCAGAAAATGTCTTGCTACTAAAAGACAAGAGTAAAGAGGACACATGAAAAAGGAATGCTTTCCCCAAGTGGAAGAGAGGAGTCCAAGGTAAAGAAAATGAAGGAACAACATAGTAAATAACCTCTCCTTCATGAGAACTCAAAACACACAGTCAACCAGTGTTATCACCTTGACCCAGCCAATGACATGATGAGCTACACTGGATTAGAAACTGGAGAATTATGAAAGGGCCAGCAAGGGTCTTAGGAAATCGTGAGCCTTTCTTTCAAGGACTGCAGTCTGGGAGGCGACCCCCAAGATGCTCATCACCACAAGCTTGCTAGTTGGGCTCAAAAGGTCTCCTGGACTCTCCCAGCCCTCGGGCAAGGTGCAGACATGAGGATCCTTACACAGCAGAGGATGATGCAGAAATTACTGGGGAGGTTGCTTTTGCTGAGGTAGTACTTACAATCATTTTAAAGATCAGAAAATGATTTAATTACACATTAACCTTCTCTTTCCTAGAACTTAGACTCTCCTTAGAATGTCCTTCTACATCTACTGCATCCAGGGAGCAATAGCATTTTTTATGTGGTTCTGTACATGCTACATTCTCCAAGGAGGTTATCGTGGAAGCTCACAGCTTTAAGTAGCTGAAACCATGATTAGAGGCATCCACGGAGATCTAATTTGGCTTAGAAAGCTCCAAATCTTCAGCCAAACAGCTCCTGACTCTCAAAGTGAAAAGACCCCTCTAGCTTCCATGTAATGTTAAATGGGTGACATCCCACTTTTCAGACTGAGGTGCATGGGTGTCTGCGCTATGCCTTTCAGGGTCTCCAGAGTCACAGAATTAAACTGATGGTTTGTTTGTTTTTTTTTTTCAAACTATCCATTTTACTCAAGGAAAATGGGAAGAGAAGGAATCCTGACTTCTGTGTCACAGTCAACACAGAGATATCATGTAAAGAAGCAAAAATTCTCAATTAAAGGAACAAAAGTAAAGATTCAAAAGAATTAAGCAGGCTATGTGACACTGAAGAATGTTTGTTCCCATCTCTCCTCTAGCCATCACATTTGCTTCTATGAAGAAGACAAAGCCTACAGGAATCACTGTAGTCTTCACTGCAACACACTGGCTTCATTGTTTGCACATGTCTTATTAAGTAAAACAGGCCACAGATGAGAAGTGTGACTTCAAAAACTATTTTTAAGCAAAATCATACATACTCACTGTTTCGATAAAGGAATGCCATGAATAACCCAAGACTCCAGTTCATCCAGAAGTCATATACTGAGAAATAAAATACATTTCTGTGTAGTTAGAATGGTAATTAAATTTCCCTAGAACTAAAATCCCCTTTTCTTCTTGTCATTGATTTTTCTAGATTATATTTTTGAAAATAAATAATGGCTTGAAATCACATTGGGTGGCAGAAGAATGCCCAGAATGAGAGAAAGGTCAGTGATGAAGCTGAACTATCTCTTGACGAAGTTGTTAAGTCTGTGTCACTAGATCAACATGAATGAGAAGGAGGTATGTTACTTTCTATTGCATAAGGAAATGTCCCTTTGTATTACAAAGGTAAATGCACAAATACCTGGAAATTTTTCATCATGAAAGCCCATTTGAAGGAAATGAGAATGCAGATGCATTCCAGATGACAGTGTGAATTAGCACCAGCCCTCTGAAAGAGCATCCAGCATGCCTGAGCACTGCACTTCTGGAGAAGTACATGTTTATCGAGTGCATACACAGTGTTGTCTGCATAAATACTGCTCATGAGAGCAAAATGGTAGGAAGGACTCAAATGTCTACTGACAAAAGTATAATGGTCCCACAACCAAATACCACACAGCATCAAAAACAGAACAGACAGGCACCAGTACAGATATTCATGACAAGAAGAATACTGAAGAGGGTAAAGCAAGTCAAGCAAGATTACAATATAATTCCCCTTAGTATGAGATCTAAAATCTGCCAACTAACACATTGTTGAAGGATAAACAGATGCATGGCAAAAGTCTAAAGAAGGGGGGAAGAAGGATAAACATAAAACAGAGGAAAGTATCTCTGAAGCAGGGAAGGGAGGGTTTTGCAATTCAGAGAGACTGATAACTTTCCATTAAGTTGAGTACTGAGCAGCCAGGTGATCATTTTATTCTATTCTTCTTGAAGCAAAGTCACGGGTGATACTCAAGAATATAAAATGCATTTCATAATTTAAATTCAGGAGTAAAGACAGAATGAAATAAGGCAAAAATTCAACTCTCTGGAATAGAGACAACAGATGATTATTGTTGATAAAGCATTTTAAAAAGGAGCATGACAGTATTTCTGAAAATCTTGGTTATTTTGATATTCTTTTAACCTAGGGAAATAAAGTTTAGGAAGGCTCTAGTTTGTGCATATTTCTTCTAAGCTGCAAATATAAGTAAATGTTTATTTGGAATCATCTCTGGATTTATGCTGGGAGCCAATGTTGCAAGTAAAGCTTTTTCTACAGCTTCATCATCAGTTTGAAAGTTTAGCATTGCAGCTTCCTTACAAAGACTATCAAAAAGACTTTTTTCCAAAGCCAAGGAAAAAAATAGTGCTATAATAAGGTATCTATGTTCATGGGTAAAAATACTTCTTTTAGAGCACATAATATAATTAGTTTCTATTCTAAGTCTGTCAGTGTGTGCTGTTAACCTCTGCCAACTATACATGAACCTTTTAATTAGCATGTTATCTTTGGTGCAATTAATAACTTGTACCTCATGCTATAGGCAAATTAAAGTTTCCCCACTAAAACTAAATTCTTCAGTGTAGTTCCATAAGTGTTTTGTCATTTAAATGAAGTTCTAATGTTCAGACCTCTTGCTCCCAAAACACATGAGCCATTTTTTCCAAAGCTAGACAGCTTTTCGCTATCAACATTCTCTCAAATATTTTACCTAAGACACAGAATCTCATATTAAATTCAATTTCACACTTGCCAATCACACACGCCCACTCACAATTCCTCCAGATGATGCAATGTAGCCTAATGTGTGTGTGCGTGCGCGTGTGTGTGTCTGTGTGTGTGTGTGTGTGTGTGTGTGTGTGTGTGTGTGTGCGCGCACGCGCGCACATTACCTGCTAGGTAAAAATTAAAACACTTTCAACACGTCAACTTTTATGCAAAACACAGTTTATCATGAATAGTCCTACGAATGCAATTAACTTTTAAATTTGAATTAGTCCAAAGTCTAAGATCCATAACGGTGGTCTGAAGAGAGCATCATAATGGAAAATCTCTTATTTGAAAGACGACTCCAGAAGTTCTCCCAATCCTACTTCTCCCAGAAACCAGAGATACTTTCTACTCATAATAGTAGTACGGAGGAACAAGATATGCCACACCTCCCAACCCCTTGAAACCTGACCCTTTTTCCTTGTTCCTCCAACACTACCTGCTACATTTCCAAGGGACAAATCAGAAGCAGTAAGTCTTGCTATAAATGATTCTGCTTACAAGATAAAAGGCAAGGTGTTTAATTTTCTTTTCCCCTTCCTTTTATGACAAGCATGGAAAACCTTAAACTATCTGTGCCAACAAGGAGAAAACACTGAATGAGATGAAGATCAAAGAAGAGAAGGAAATGAAAGCTATATTGAGGGTTGGGACCTGAAAAATCAAAAGCAAGTACACTGAGCAGAAATGTTTTTAAAAAATCATATTAGAACAAAATACAGATAGATTCAGTACTGTGGGATTTAAAGTAGGAATTGCCATTTGAATTCATAACCAAATATGTGTGTTTTTCCTAGCTTTTCCCCCTGAAATGGCCTAAAAAGCAAGTCATTTCTTCTTTCCTCAAACTCATGAATAACATGGCTTAACAGAACTTCAAGCACTCAAATTTTGGACTCTAATCCCCTTCTCTACTAAACAGAACTGAAGCTCAGAGCAGAACAGCTAATCCCATGAGTAAGGACAGGAGAAACCCAGATTAACAGGATCTTTTTGTGGAGTCAGAAAACAAGTGTTTTCAGGAATGCCTGCAGGTAATACCGACAAGACCAAAGGAGGAAGCTTCAAGGGCCCCCCGACAGGTCCTGCTGAGACCATCTGAGCATCGACATGAGAACACAAACAATGATTAATGAGAACAAATCCATCCTGGAAAGCACTGTGAATCCAGAATGTTAAAACAGACACAGTGAAGCCTATACCCCCCAAATCATTTGTAATACAAAGGAAGAGGGAATATAAAGAAGATACTAAAAATTTAAAATGCATGTCTGTAGGTGGCAAAGTATTCCTATATTTGGATATTTGCTTCTCCTTTGCCTTGCAAAGGACAGGCTGTGCCATTGTTGTCGTTGTGCTGTGTGTGCTCATAGCAAAGAATGAACACAGAAAACTATTCCATGTGGGTCTCTCCACAAAGGTAAGGAACAGGAAGAGTGTGTCCTAAGATCCCAAGTTTAAGAACCAATAGTCCAAATAGTAAATGAGCTGAAAAGTCACTGTGTATTAATTTTTTAATGTTAAAGAATGTTTGCCTTCATAATTTCCAGTAATACAAAAAATACATCTAGAGGTAATACCACATTGGATAAAATCAGAACATTGAGGCAAGAAGCTCCACACACTTGGAATCAGATGTTACAGATTCAAACAAAATGGCGTCTATTCCCTCATTTTAAAATGTCCCATCTTCTTCCCACAGTATGTGAGAGGAACATGCCCTGGGGCTTCTCTTTGTTTCCCTGTATGTGGTGGCTCATCTATATTATAGACCATGGAGACATAAGATAAATCACACTACCATGATCCAGAAATCTGGGAATAATCTAGAAAAGGACATATAAATATCAGCTCAAGGTGATTTTGTTTCAGCTGAATCAAAAGTATGAAAATTTGCCATAGTCACAGGTGTCAAAATGCTGGGAAGTTTTTAAAGGTAAAACTAGGAAGTTGATGGGTGGGTGTACAACCTACTCAAAGTAACTCTGGCCTCAAATGCTCTAGGACCAAGAACTTTAAGAATGTTTCAACCAACATGAGGCTGTATCTTATTTGCCAAGAGCGTTATTACTGCGTAATACCCTCATCCATGCTACAGGTGCCCATGTGTAATCACATACCAGGTACTACCCTGTGTGCTAACAGTGTGGCCAGTAATGGAAAAAGACATGGTTTCCCACCCATTGACTGGGAACAAGATAGACAATAGTAAATAAGTCCAGGCCAACAAAATAAGATGATGAAGTTTTGAGTGATCTAGAGGGTTGGGGTACTTTTGAAAGAGAAACCAGGAGAGGCTTCTCAGACAAGTAACATTTCTGAGCTGACACATAAATGATAAAGAGCTGACCTTCCGACGAGCTGAGAAAAGTATGCCTGACAGAAGAAAGAGCAGGGAGGAAAGCCCTGAGTCAGCAATGTGCTTGGCGTGTTCGAACAAAAACAAAAATAGAAACAAAAAGTGAAAGAAGGAAGGAAGGAAAATTAAAATGCCTTAAGCAAAGTGAAGGCCAGAAAATGTTAAGATGTAAATTTGGAGAGGAAGTGAAGAGCTCTTAGAGAGACTTCGTATGGCAAGATAAGCAAAAATTAACAAATTGCATCATTCTTCACACTCACAAGTTGATCGCTTTTCTTTTTCTTTTCTTTTTTTCTTTTTTTTTTTCTTTTTTAGGTTTTTTGAGACAGGATCTCACTTTGTAGTTCAGGCTGGCCCTGAGCTCAGCCTCAAACTCACATCCCAGCGATCCTCCTGTCTCTGCCTCCCGAGTGCCGGGAATACAGGCGTGAGCCACGACCGGCACTGCAGTATGTGGTACTGATTGCTGCTGAGCATGAGTCTCTAAACCCATTATTGTATATGGTTAACCAGGCATCAAACCTGGGTCCTTGTGCTTGCAAGACAGGCACCGGAACCACTGAGCTAAATCTCCAGCCCAGATCGCTTTTCTTTTAGTGCTCTAATCTATGCATTATACACAAAATCACACTCTGCACGGAGTGTAGATCACCAGAAAAATGGTCATAGTAAAAGTAGCAAATTATTTGGGGAAGAGGCATAAGAAAAGAGAGGTTGAAGCCCCCAAGAAAAAACTGAGTGACAACCTTACCCAGAGAACATTAAGGACATGCACCTCAGGAAAAGCAAATGGTTCTCCATTTTTATCACCTACCTCACTGTCAGGATACCATCTTCCAAGCAACAGGTGATAGATACCGTGTTACCTCTGTGTTCCAGAAACCCTCTGAGTAAGGATAACTGGGGAAGTATGGCACACTCATCATTAGGATGATGACTATTTCCTCTTTATGTAGTCAACATACAGATAGACTTAGGATCAGTTTTATGCTTCCTAACATTTATGCTTTGGAATAGTTGCAAGGGTAGTGGTAGGAGCTGAAAACAAACACAAACAACACGGAAACAGAAAATATGAGGAAATCTGAAGTCTTTTGTTATTAAAATGGGGTGCTATACACATAGCTCATGGCAGAGAAAGTACCTGCAATCGTACAGGGTGCAGCTAATGTTAGCTTCCTTTACAAAACAAAAGTGCCACCACAACTTATCTGTAATGTCTTTGGACTTCTACAACTAAAACTTTACTAACAGCAGAGGGACTCAGAATTAAGAAAGAATAGCCAGGGTAAATTGGAAAACTGAAACATGCAGAACTTTTAAAATGAGGGGAAATTCACTACTTAGCTGCTATGCTTTATTAAAACACTTACATGACTATGAAAATTCTTGAAGTTGTACATTAATCAGCTATGCACTTTATATATGTTATATTTAATGAAAATTCTAAATAATGGTGATCCTATAGAAAACTATTCCCTCGCAAGTTTTTCAACATTCATGCATTGATCACCTATCTGGAATACAGTGAATATGTGTCTCTACTTTCTCAGTAATCTTCACTTAGAAAAGTTAAATATTTGCCCAGGAAAAAATATTCTGATTTTTGCTCAATAAATATCATTTACCACTTGGAAAAAATTTACATAAGTTTTTCTAAATGCTTGACAGACTCTTAAACCTTACACTGGACTTCAAATTCTTGTTTTTCCACCATATCAGACTGCCTTACCAAAATAGAATCTTAACAGATAATCAAGGCCTGAGTAGATAACTTTTAAAACATATTTATTTTCTTATATTCTCAGTATAATTTTCATTATGACTCAGGAGGCAATGCATGTACATTTAACTCTATATAACTAGAGTCTGCAAGATTCCAGCTGGTACTTAGCTGCTAAATTACTATACAACATCACTGGAGAAGCCATTTATGAAACAAGAACACTAGGTACCTGCATTGCTTTCTCAATGTGGTTGTAAAAGCAGAGGTAAGAACAGATCCAGCAAGTGAAATAAAGGCTGAAAGGAAGGCTGGTGAAAATGATGGGAGAATGAATGAAGTGGAAGACCAGCAGATAAAGAAGCTGAAAGAGGCATTTATATGGGAGTCACAAATGGGAGAGAATATGCAACAGCTAGCTTTCTGAAAGGGCTCAAGTGAATAAAAGTTCTATGAAAGCAGATCTCTAGTCTGTCTTATTTTGTCACATTACCTGTTTGTTATTCTGTAATAAATTTCCAAAATGAATAAGTGAAACCTGCAAGTAAATTAGAGGATAGCAACGCAAGTTTCTTTTAAAAGAATTTTAAGTGGGGAGAGGTACATCTGTGCCCTTGTCCTTGGTCCTGAATGGTTGCGGATGGCCAGATATGATGGTTTCCTAACCCTGCTGCAAGATGTTTAAAGTCTAGTCAATTTTCTCTGCATGAATTTTTCCATCTTCATGAAATAAAGAAAAAAGTCTGATTTTTTTTTTTTTTTTTGAGCTACAGAAAAGAATCATTCCATGACTTATGTTCTGACTTTGGATAGCTCACTCGATGTCAGCTATCCAACAATTCTTCAACAGTTCTATCATGCCTGACACAAATATTTTTCCTAACCACTTGGGTAAGTGGAATGTTTTGTGCTTCTCATTCTCCCCTGTTGCTATACTTCAGTTTAAAAATAACAGTCATTATCACTCAATTATTCAGTGATCAAGTATGACGCCAGGTGCAAACAAAAGTTCTGACAGCACTAAAACATGGCCTTGTATTTATGAAGCTAAGCGATCATGTTACTCTAAATATGAGGTAGGTAAAACAGCAGAATAACATAAGCTGACATTTTTCTGTTCTTTTGACTTCCCTTTTGTTGGTATTGAGGATACCTACAGAGAAATACATCAGCTTTCTACTTTCTTCAGTTTCCATTGGCATTAAGAAATACCTAAAATGTTTATAACTTACTTTAATTATATTTATAGTCGCCTTCTGAAATACTGCTCTAAAATGACAGTTTCAAGACTACTACGGGTTTTTCTTTTTCTTTCTCATTTAAATACTATTTTATTTAAAAAGTGTATGAATCTGTATGTACGTATATTATACTGATAGAATTCAAATACACACACATGAATCTTAAACATAAAAGAACTTTGAAAGAAATTATAAAGTTCAGAACCAAAACAGCATTTGAGTTTATCCGGCCTAAAATTTTGATATTGCAGGTTACCTCAACAGTAAAATAACTTTCAAATTTCACACAGAAGTCCAACATGGTAACAGATATAATCCCTAAGACTAGATTCCAACATTAACATTATGGTCTTTAAGATTTTTTAAAGATCATCACTTTTTTTATCAATTTTTAAATTTCAGGAACTTGTGCTATAGAACTAGATAACACTTTATAAATAAACTAAACACTTTTATAAGACAAATTAGAGTGTTTGCCCCAACCATGAAAAAACATATAAATAAGAACTTTTAATTGCAAGAACAAAGGAACTGGATTCATCACTTAAATATATTTAGAAAAATCTGTCTCCTTCAGCAGCAACAATGAAAGAAATAGGCTGGCAGGAGAGCCAAGCACACTTTCTAAGTGTCAAAAGGCATTTAAAAACCTTTTGCACTATAACTCATAGAAGTTTCTTAAACCCCAAATTTTTGACAATTTCTCTTTCCATTAATAATGACACATTACCAAAATGTAATAAAAAATAGTTTTTAATAAAAAATGAAACATGTAGTAACCATAAAGACTTACCAGAATGGGTGTAAGTAAATACTTACAAACATATAGTTTAACAGTGAAATTATAAGTGCCTATTACACAAACCATATGGACAGAGCAGATCAGGGTTGACTGCAAAGGGCAAAAGGGTCTCTGTGCTGATGGCACTATCCCTGTCTATCAGGTTTTGTTCATAACTGTACATATTTGTCAAATTTTACCAAGCAGCACACTTAATGTTGGTAAATTTTATTATTGATAGGTTATATTTCAATATATCTGTTCCTAACAAAAAAAGAAAGAAGACAAAAATATTTTTTTATGAAGCCTAGGCATAATTCCTACAGAGCATCTACCACAAACACATCATGAAGGCCCAAATATCAGTCGCAACCTAACATAACACTACAAAGTGTATCAACAATGATTCTCCTATAAAACTATACATAGCTGTATAAACACACAATGATAAGAACAAAATAAGCAGACAATCTTTGCTAGATATCATAGTACAGAGAAGAAAACAGATTTCCCATCCCATGCCACAACTACCACTTACCACGCTTGATGTAATTCAGGATAGAATTGGGGAACTTTGAGGGGTGTGTAATACACTTCCTCTAGATATCACCATTCAAAGCCCCTTTTGGTTCCCAAATACCTAAACCCAACCTCACTTGATATTCACATTTTTGAAGGAAAGAAAGAGGGTGACCCACATCCACCTGCCACCATGTCTACCTGAGGAAGGATTAGACAGACAGACTGATCCCAACACTAGAAAGAGAAGGATGTGTCGGCAAACCAGGCTGGGTTGCTACGGCACACAGAGGGCTCTCTTCTGGTGATACCCAACCTATGCCAAAGTCCACAACTAGAGAAAAAGTAACACACTAATAATGACCACAGTGCATAATTTATAAAGGATAAAATGTAAGAGTAACGAGAACTCTAAAAGAACAGAGATATATATCTGACCTCCAAGTTTAGTATTAAAAATCTTAGATATCATTTCAAGAAAATACCATCCCACCAAGTCAGCCAATAAATTGAGAATATTTCAATGTCGTCAGAGAAAACACATCAACACTGTTGAAAGTATGAATAAAACCACTTCAGAACAAAACAATATTTCTAAAACATGTAAATTGAGAAAATCAAAAGCAGTTGTCTTTAGTTCATCTGTACTCTTTCTCTCAAATCCCCAACCAGAAGAAATAGACTTGTTCTTACAAAAAAGAGAGGTGAATGATTTTTTTGCAAACAGGATAATACATGTGTTTTCAATGTATTTTCAAGTAGGGCAAAGTAAAAACACAGGTGCCTGTACAGATGGAATGTGCTAAACACATGTAACACTGCTGATAATGTGGAGCCGTCGCCCTCTTTGGAATGCAAAACATCACTAAAACTTTCATTTTCAAATATTGCTAAATGTTTGGAATCTTAAAAAGATGAGATTCATTATTTTTGCACAGTAACACATCTTCAAATATTTCAACCTAGTTTTGAAAAGCTGCAATTGATATCTTTTCCATATATACTTAACCTCCCACAGATTTATTTGATTCTCAATAATTACTATTCTCTGGTAAAAGGCATATGTTATTACAGTACACTGCGCTCCCACAAGCTGTCCATTCAGTGTATTTTAATAAATCTCTGCCAGAGCTGTATAAATTTGATCCTGTTTAAATTTAATAAGGATCAGAATATATCAAAGCACAAATACCCACGGGAGAAATAGATATTTTGCATAGTTATTGAATGGCCTATTCGGGGATACAATATGTAAGACCCAGGCCATCAACCTTGAATTAAAAAGAGAGATTAATGTGTTCAAAGTCAGCTACTTGTTAAGTAACATATGAAATTAGTATTTAATGAAACATCTTCTCTATATTGCTGCTAATGGTATCAATTCTAATATAGCTTTAGTATCAATATTCTTACATAGAATTTGAATATCTACTGGAACTATCAGAAATACATTTCTTAAATTCCACATTGACTCTGATAAAATATGCAACAGAGGTGAATATCTCATAATAATTTTGAAGTAGGGGTTTCATGTTCATTTGAATAAAATACAGAACAACTGCTGTGCTTGATACAGTTCTCACAAATAACAGGCATGATGATCAATAAGCTTAACTCCCAAGCATTCTCTTCCATGGTGATATGTGCTCTGGATTAGAATCTGATTTCAATGATTATTTAATCTTATGTGGCTGGGTAAATTTTAACTGTTTTTCTACTAAATTTTAAATTGAATGTAAACACAAAGTCAAATGACTAATGACCCTAGATTTAGAAGCCGGAAGAAGCTATGGAAGGGCAGAATGTCACTCACCAGGAAATCCTTCCCTGTAACAATGAATTATGGGACCACTATTGCCAGGAAGATCAAAGGGAAACAGTATCACTCAAGGCATGTAAAACCAACGTTTTCTAGCACTAAACGTCTTAAAACAGATGGATGGGCTAAACTGCCTTCCGTTATCTACAAATATTTTAGGGGCCACTAATTGTTTAAAGCCCAAGAAACCTACATTAGCTTGTGAAGTTATATTAAAACCTAAACCTAGTTATTCTCAACTACTTTCATCTTATTTAAAATAGAAATATAAGGGCATTCATCAAACCAACTGATAACATACACTGCCAGTTGGACCACCAAGATGCATTAGGCACTCATGGCAGACGATCGGGTCCGTATTCTTACATAAGTGGCTATTGAATAATGATACTCATAAAAGCACAAACAGCTTCTTGAGCTAGGTTGCCCCTGATACTCTTTTACTAAATTTCTATGGCAATCTGAGTGTTCTCTACCAGTTCTGTCTGTTCTGTCCCTATGCTAGCTGCAATTGGATGAAAATCTAGCTGAACGAAGGATGAAAGGAACATAAGTGTTGATCTAAAGACACAATCTACTCAGAAGATAGCCTTAAAAATCAGAACAAGTAGGAAGTTCTAATATGGTCTACAAATACAAGAGACTGATGACCTAAAGGAGCTGGAATATGACCAAAGATAGCATATGTTCGAAATGTCCAAATTGATAAGGTATTGGTAAGCAAAATCCTAACACTAAGAGATCTACAATTAGTGCACTAAAAAATTCCCCAAAGAAGATCTCTACTCTAAACTAGCTAAGCTAGATAAATTAGGTTCTCAGTGAATGCCTTATTTTCCAATGAAATAGTGTAATGTACTATGCCATTATCTTTCTGAGAAACTCAGTTTAAAAGACTAGGCATGGCAATGAGTTAGCATCTTGTCTTATGCAAAATACAATACACTACTTCTTAACACACAGATCCAAAACCACCATCAGCTCTTTAATAAGTGAGCAAAAGCCAAGGAACCCTAGTAAATGTTTTGTTTCTTCTGTTCATGTTAATACACTCACCTCAAATAATAGCTTTTGCTTTTAAATCAATGTCTGTCAATTTCAGTTATGGATATCCCATCTGCACACACCTGGCCACTTAAACAAGACTATAGTTTATCCACAATTGTGGGCCCAGATGTGTCTTGCATTGCACAGTTTTAAAGATTTACAAAAGGGGGCCAGCGACTAAACTCGGTGGTTCTGATGCCTGGCTTGCAAGTGCAAGGACCTGAGTCGATCCCCCGTAACCACATACAACAATACCAACTGTTGTGACTCATGCCCACCAGCAATCAGTACCACATACCATAGTGCCAGGCATGGTGGCTCATGCCTGTAATCCCAGCACTCAGGAGGCAGAGGCAGAAGAAATGTTGTGAATTCAAGTCTGAGCTCAGGGCCAGCCTGAACTACAAAGTGAGACCCTGTCTCAAAAAAAAAAAAAAAAAGATTTACAAAAGTAATAGTGTATATGCCCTCTACTACCTAATATGTCTAGTGGCTATTTCTGCAGCAAAATGTCTGAATTTCACACAAAGGGAGATAAAAAAAAATAGAACAAAAATGGTCACATGTGAGTTAGGTCAGGTTTTGTTGTATACGTGTTGTCATGAACTTAACTGAGAAAAATAACTTTGTTTTTCAAAGCATTTAGAACACTGGGATTATGGGTAAAGCATTGTTGACCTTCATTTCTCTTTTAATTCAGCCATGTGACTAAAACTAAGAGTATTTTTATTAACAGAAGAATGCCACAAGTGGAAAATCAGTATCCTTCCCCATAACAAGAACATACCTATCAAAAGAAACAAACTGAAAGCAAAATAATCCAATTCAATCTAACAAGCTTCAAGCTACAAGAGAATCCAAAACTGCACTTGGTAGTTGCCCCTTCCTCCCTCTCTCCTTCTCTCAGTCTCTCTCTTTAAAAACAGAGATTAGCAAGTATTAAGTGTTAAAGACATATTGGAACCAAACTGAGATCTTCATAATAACAGAATGAATGGGAAATGGCAAGGAAATGCTTTCTCTGTAATTCAGCACAATTTAAAAACAGATCTTTGTAGCGAAAAAAAAAAAATCACACCTCCCTCTACCAATGATAGAAGACCGTTGGGTTTTAGCTTCCTCTAATCCTATACTGGTTCATACCTCTGTCTTGCTAGCTGTTTGGAAACAGAGGTCTCTAGTACTCAGCCAAACAAAACTTCAGTGGTACCGTACAAGACCACAAGGGCCTAGAAAGTGCTCTACTTTACTTAAGACCCATTGTATGCCTTGTTTTGAATGCAGTTTGGTCCCATCAGAACTTAGTGGAAATGTGTCAGTGGTGATGAGAGACAGGGCATCTGAGAGGTGACCAGGTCACGGTGCTTCAGCCTTATCAATAGATCCACATCTCTCTTGAGAGACTGGGTTGGTTTTCTGCAGATGGGATATCTTCTTCTGGAATGGGTTAACTCATACAAGAACAGGTTGTTAGAAAGTGAGGCCAATCTCTCTTCTTATTCCTTATCTACGTGCTCTTTCTTCTGCATGAGTTCACAACCCTTCCACTTTCCCCTTTGAGCTTAGGTAGCATACAGTCCTTACTAGAAGCAGCTCCCCAATCTAATCATTAGAGCTATAAACCAACATAAATATCTTTACTTTATAAATCACTTCAGTCTCAGGTATGTAGTTGTAGAAACAGAAAGCACACTTAAACAATGCACATTAAGTATCTTACCCTTGTCTATGGCTATCTGTGCCAACGATATTGTTGTCCTCTCAATATGCACATAGGGCTGCAGAGATCCAGGGGACAGAGGTAGACTCTTTCCAATGCCCCCAGGTCCCTTTCAAGGTCTTGAGATGGCTCAAGCATTGGTATTCACAGTGTAATGCAGGACAGCAACATGAGCATTACCCAGGAACTTGTCAGCAATGCAAATGTGTGGGCTCTGCCCCAGAATTACTTAGTAGAAAACTCTTGAGTGTGGAAGACCAGCAATGTGGGTTTTGACAATCCCTGTGGGTGATTCTGTGCCCAGTGGGTCTGAATTATCTATCTATTCCTAGCCCAACTTCAAATAATGTGATCTTAACCTTTTCCATTTCTTCTTCCATTCATTGGGGTATTCACAGTACTTGTAGTTATACTGAGGATTAAATTTGTTAATTCACATAAAATAGTTATGAACATTCAAGATAAACTCCATAAATGTTAATAGCATTTCATATAAACTACCCACAACTTTAACTTCTAGCTAAAGATGTTTCTTTTCTCTAGACAATAAAGGTATTTAATGACAACATTCTTTATTTAGTGCTTAAAGTCAAGATTCATAGATCTTGCCAGAAAGCTGGGTCTTCTGCAGCAGTGGCAACCAAGTGACACTCCACAGGCCATGAGCAATCCTTACAGTTACCAGTGTTAACATTTTTTAAATGAAAAAATACCTCAGAAATTGAAATTTCTGGCTCTCCTTGAAAAATTACTTCAGACAACATCAGCCTGCAATTCCCTACAGCCACCATCAGCCAGGATAAACTTGCAGCCACATCCATTAGGAAGCACAGTGTCCTCCTGTCCAGAGGACCTCAGTCTCACACACACAGACAGCTTAGCTGCAGCCATGTGTCACCCTCCTGGTACCTGTGACACCCGTGTTAGTGATCCCTTTCCTCTCGTAAACTTCCATGGCTCTAAGCAGTTTCTCTGTCCCCAGGGTGACTGTCCCATCCCAGTTGGCCACAACATCTCCTGATCATCTGGTTGCTGCTTCCAAACACCAAAAGGAATAAGTCCTTGAAAATGCTGCTTTTGCCTTAAAACACATTTCCCTTCATTTAATCATTTACTGGGCAAATTCTTTTTTGGCAGTAGTGGAGACTGCGCCCAGATACTTCACAATGATTTATAACCTCCAGCTCTTTTTTCTTTTTTCTTTTTTCTTTTAAGGAAGGGTCTCACTAAATTAGTAAATTTTCCAAGTTGGCCTCGAACTTGCCATCCTCCTGGCTCAGCCTTCCAGAGTGCTAGGATTGCAGGCACGTGCTACCTCACCCTGCTGACAAGTACTTCTTGAATGCCTTCTATATAGCAGGCACAGTTCTTGGCTCTGGGGACAAAGCAAGGGCCAAGAGAGGCAAAAACATCTGCCTCTGCGAAGTTATATTCTAACATGGAGTAGACAGACAATGAAATAAATCAGTGTGTTGCTAATGCTAAGTGCTTGGAGAAATGTAAAGCAGAGATGATACAGGAAAACATCAGGAAAAGGAAAGAGAAATCAATTTTAGACAGACAGTCATAAAAGCCTTCCTCTTGAGACAGTGAGGGAAGATCTAAAAAAGACAAGGAAGGAAACCATGAAAATATCTGAAAAACAGGGTTGGGCACAGCAGGAAATACACTAGAGACCTTTCAATGAGAATGAGCCTGAAGTTTCCAAGTAAGAAGGACAGGGGTAGAAGGTGGGGGGACTGAGCCGGGCCTGGATGAGATCAAAGAGATAATGGCAGCCTTGGAGCTATGGGCTTTGATAGACCTCAGCTTTCAATCTGCGTGAACCAAGGAGCCACTGGAGATCTCTGAAGAGCAGGACAGGACCTAGATCACTTATTTTTATAGAACAGACATCAACATCTACTCGTTTTTTTTTTTTTAATTCTTTTGGGTTTTTTTCCAGTACTGGGAATCAAACTCAGACCCTTACGCTCCCACAGTAGGCTCAGTACTACTTGAGCTAAATCCCTGGCCCTTGTTTTTATTTTTTACTCCTGTTCACAGAAACTATACTCCCCTTTTTCTATCAGCCCAGCCCCCTCCCATTGAGGACAGGAGCCATATTGAATACCCCTGCCTGCCTTGACAACCAAGACTAGCAGAATCAAAGAATAAAAAGAAAGACCTCAGTTTATCCAGAGACTTATGTACTGTGTGCAGGTTAATATCCTATTTCACTGGGATATTTGTGTTTATGAAGACATTCTGATAAATGATACTTCTTTTTTCATTTCATGAAATTTTCAACATAAAAGAACCCTGAATTCCTATTTTGAAATCCATTGTGCCATTTTTATTCTGCCTGTATTTTAATATAGCATCAATATTTAACTACTCATTAAATGAAGTGTGACTTTTATCGTGAAAATGTCAGTCTTTGCAGTTCATTAAATTCATTTAAAGTATAGCTGCTTGATATTTTTTCCCCTCTGCAAGAATAAAGGACTATGAGTTGAAGGCATAAACTTTAAATTTAAGCATGTGTTTTCTTCAAAATTAACATTCAGGATCTGTAACATTATTCATAAGACTGAGGGACTGTTTGCATTTCCCTGCATTTACTTAGTGGCTATCTTCTTTTATAGAGTAGAAAGCTGTTTATCACAGTTGGATATGACCGGTGGAATGTCACTGTGGACATTAAGATGTCATAAGCTATTATGAATCTCTGGGATTCTGCATTTAGTATTAAAAAAACATTACCTTGAACTATGGCATCAGAAAAAATAAACTATGGAAGATGTGAAATTTAATAATTCACTGAAGCCAAAGGGGCCAAAAAGTGGTCTAATTCAGTTTAAGAAAAAATACTTCTGATAAGACATTAGATTGCCTCAAAGAAATGTCTATTAAAATGAAATTTGAAAAATGCACTGAAATGAGTTTTTTAGATGTGTGCAATTCTTTCTTCCTAAAATTACTATGATTTACATGTGTGAAGCAGTAAATGCAAATGGTTTCCAATCACCACGGGTACGTGTACGCGATTACAAAGTCTCTTAATGAGAACTGAGAAGATTTTGTCATTCACTGAACAAGACATAAAGGAAATGAACACTTTTGGGGCCCTCTCTTCCCACAGTGGCACAAGCTTTGTTAAGAACACCAGCACTCTACCTTTTCTTCCTTTCCCCAGTTTATCCCTCACAGCAGCCCCAGCAACCCCCCAAAGCAGAAATCGGAGTGCAAATTTAAAGCACAGTGGTCCTTTTTATTTCTTTTTAAAAGATAAAACCTACACTCCATAACATGATAAGCAAGGCTTTTTTTGAAATCTGACCTCAACCCTCCTCTCCTGGTCTCCTCTCTGAAAACCCCCAATTTTCTGCCTTGCCATTAACTCGCACTCTTACGTAGTGGTCTCCTCTCCCTGTTGCCCTCACTCCCAAGTTTCTTCTCCTCATACTGTAAAATTCCCCCAAAACCGTCTAGAGCTGGAATGATAATTACAAAAGAAATATCCTACTTTCTTCTATTGTGATTTTTAAAATTTAAAGCATAAAATATTAGAGAGAAAGGGAGAGAGAGAGAGAAAGCTATCTTTTGCTGACTTAAAAACAAATAAATTTACACAATTCTATGCTTTGCGTGACCTAGTTGTATTGAATATGATCACAGATAATCACAGAATAAAGAAAAGGACTTGAGACTCTTTCGAATGAATAAAAATTTATGTTCTTTGAGTAAAGATATAAATTGTCCTTTATCCTAAAATCCTCAAAATATATAGAAAGACAAGTTATCTGGAGTCCAGAATACCTACCTAAATTTATGAAGCAATAGAGTACATACAAAATAGTAGCATCAAATTTTACAGCAGGCATCTGAGCACTTGCTGGAAAATATACATTCTGCCAACTGTGAGTGTACCAACTGCACCAGGAGGGAAAACACTAATTGTCTATAAACAACTGTGGTCAAACATTCATGAGTTTGTCTCCTTGAAAAATTAGGGTCAGAGATAGAGACGTGAACTACAAAGGCAGCACCTTCGGAGAGGGGCTCCTGTCATGTCCCACTCTTCCGTCATTTTAAAGTCTGCACAAGCCCAGTGGAACATGTGTGGCTATGCACAAGAATGTGCACGCGAATGAGGATTTGTGCACACGTGCACTAACACACACACACACACACACACATACACACACACTTTTAGCACTTTTCAGTATTTTTATATTTTCTCCACTTTCTTCTTTCCCCATCATTGAGGAGGACACTAAAACATTTTTGAAAACCAAAAGAGAAATTTTTAAATGTGCAACACATTCCATGGAAAGAATTGTAGGTACAAATTCAATTACTTGTTACTGTTTTTTAATATCTGTATGATCAGTATGAACTAAATGAATGTGTTTTAATTTATTAACTGGCTGTTCAGGAACTGCACATCTTGTGCAAAGTAGCTGCTTTGTATAAGAATTTCATTTATGTATATGGGGGGGTGGTAGGGTGGGTAGGGATATGGGAAAAAATGAGAATTAAGTTGTGTCTTATACTGGTACAAATCCCCATTATGGAGTGCAATCATGATGTGTATATTTAATGTACCAATAAAGATTAAGAAAAAAAAGAATTTCATAGTTTCTCTGTGATAATTCTCCAGCATTCCTCACTGGCTTAGACATATTTTCATTCTCTCTGTCTAATTTTGTAGTTCCTCAAGTTTAATTACCCCAGAACAATCTGGTCATCAACAACCATATAAAACAGGATGGCATCTCCCCCCCTCCATAAATCTATTCATCTAGATTTCACTGAGCCTGGAATGTCCAGGGAAAATTTCAATAATCAGAGGAGAAATGAGTTGCAGAAACTCAAAGAGAGCAGAATAGCCAAGGCAGGAGATTAGGAAGCCAGGAGATGAGTGCACACTGAATTAAACATTCTTAAGCAGACTTACATACATAATGAATCGGTCAATTCTGTCCAGCGTTTCTGAAAGAGATTACCCTACCAACAAGCCAAATGAGTGTTCAGGATGGTAGCTCAGATGGATTCCTGAACAAAATAAGTGTTAATCACTTTATCTCCCCCAATCTTTTTTTTTTTTTTTTTATGTGAAGAAGAACAACTTTTCATTTCCATAAAGCCTTGAAATCATTGGCTGGCAGGGGACAGGAGTGTGGGGGAGGGCCATGGAGAGGACACAGACAATGAAGTCACTGAAAAGGGGGATTTCCTGACAATAAAACCCTGATCAGTGCGGGAGAGGGGACATTGTTGTCTTCAGCACTCGCCTTTCCTCTGGGAATTCCAGGCATAGTAGAGAGGAGGATCACACGGACAACTGCTTGGGAAGGATGTACCAGGTAGGCTTTGCAATTAACTTCTTGGTAGGCACTGAACCATCGCAATACATTTTCTTGGAATTTGTTCTTCTAAACACATTGCTGCAGGCTTGCGTAAGACATCCTGCCAATTGTTCCCAAACTGTGTAATCAGCTTCTGAAATCTTTTAAGTAAAAAAAAAAATATATATATATCAGCATGAATTCTTGCAACCACACATGGACCTAGATTCTCTGGCACACCAGATACAGTACTGGGGACAAAGGAAACAACAGCACACAAGTCAACACAGTCATTGGTCCTTTCCTCCAAGTCGAAGTTCCAAGAGCCCAAATCGCCTCTTAAATTTTCTTGTGCTCCAGACCATACACAGCTGCCATTGTGTGAATATCTGAAGAATGAGTGAACAAATGAATAAAAGACTTCTGAGCTTAGGATGAATGTGATTTGAGATTTAAACAATAATAATAATAGTAATAATAATAATAACTAGCAGGTATCCTGGAAACAACCAAACACATGAAGTCACCAACAGGAGTTTACCCCATATTGTCAGATGTAATGGGACAAAAAATTACAATCCTCAACATCTGTACAATGCAATCATTGTACAGAACCAGTCACTGGTAGTGTTTTAGCAACTCATCCTATAATGCTTTGTAATTTAATTCAAGCACCCACAGATATAGGTGGGCCCTAATTGAGCCAATTCCACAGTCAATAGACAATTATTTCCTCCGATAAACATGGCCCTCCTCTTCTTGGCCCACTGTATCACACAGCTATGTGAATTCAAAAGATGTTTTTCGTAAGCCAGAGCACTTCCCAAACAGAAAGAGGGAGAAGGAAAAGAGAAAACACCAGTAGGTGTCCAGGCAAGTGTCAATCGAGTGCTCAGAATGAGCACTGCCCTCCTTGGCTATTCTGGGGAACCCACAATGATAGATGTTCCTTTGGCTCCTACAAGTCCCAGAAAAGTAACTGTTCTCTATTTAGGGATAAACCCCTATTGTCACAAAGAAACAACTTATCCCGTGCACACTTTCTAAAGGACCAAACCAGAAAATTGTCCAAAATGTTCCTCTAGCTCAGTGGGAAATGTGGCAAGGCTAGAGACATTCTGGTTGTTCTACCTGGGAGTACGACTGGCATCTCTTGGGTAGACAGGCCAGGGGTGCGGCTGACTATTCTGTTATATTCAGGACAATCTCCAACCACAAGTGAGTATCTGGCCCCAAATATCAACAGCACTATGGCTGAAATATCCTGCTCAAGTTATACATTAAGCAAAGCCCTGGGAATCCATCTATCTATGCTCAAGATGAAAAGCCTCCAAATACTTCTGATAGCAGCATGGGATATTCGGAGGCAAGATGTTTCTCCCCAAGTCTTCTCAGCTCTCTATCAATATGTTAAGATACTGATCATAGGATAATAATTCTATCTCAAAATAAAAATGTAATAGCTCACATCAATGAAGTACTTTGAATAGCGTTGTAGTCAATATTCACAAAAATGCTACGCTGTAATGAGTATTATTGTTCTCAAGAAGGTGGAGTCATTCATTATACTCAGTGGAGAGGATGTGTCTAAAACTCTGTAGGAAGTAAGAGTGACGAGGCAGGACTTGTACAATTTAACTCATCACTGGTTCTCCAGAACTAGAGTGAAATCTCCTTTCCAGAAGATAACCTGGAGAGAGAGGCTCAGGAATGTACTAGAAATCACAAGGCCGCTAAGGAGTGGAACCCTAATTCCAACTGGGCAGCATGCCTGGCTCCCTGGCCTCTGTTTCACACCCTACCAGCCTGCCAACTGCTAATATTTGGAGTCATGGAAGCCCATTAGACCTTAGATAAGCAGAACCAACAACAACCTAAAGAGGAATGTTAGGCTGCTTTCCAAAGTTACCAAAGTCAAGTTTTCCAGCTTTATTAAAGCTGATTAAACAAAACACTGACCCCAACACAATGACAAAGGGCATTTACATTGCTATGAATCACTAGAAAAGCAATCGAAGAGGGTGGTGAGTTTTATAAGAGGTAAGCTTCTTCTCTTAATTCAAACAAGGTTTATGCGGCACCAGGCACCAGGCACCAGACAGGCCTCCAAAGCAATGGTGTCAGTGGCACTTTCTCTAAGAACAGATGCCTTAGGTGAGTTAAGGAATTCTTTCTGACCACTAAGGGCCAACTTAGGGAGCATGGGACACATGAACAGAGTCAGTCACCACTGGACAATAACTGTCAATACTTTCACGGTCTTTAGGTGACATTTAAAGAGATGCTGGCTACATGAAGTCATGAGGCGAATTTGCAGAAATACTTTGTGACCGATGAGCGGTCAAATATTAAACACTCCAGGAGTGTGCTAAATACCCAATTTCATCATGTCAATAATTTTTATACTTCTGGGGGAAATACAAAAATAAAAATTTCTACGAAGTGTTACAAATTGAGAATTGTACGAACTTTTAAAAAAGGCCAAAAGGGAAATGGATAAGTTTGTTTTCTAGTTTTACAATATTGACACACAGACTGAGTTCTTTTGGTAAAATGTGAAAATTGCCCTCTCAGAAAGATATAAGTATCCTTGACATTATATAAATTTTCATTGCACTCATAAGTGCTTGAAGTAATACACTCATAAGTACCGTTTTTTTCTCTATGAAACAAGTGAGGTGACTTTTTAAAGTACATTTGATTTTTTAAAGAGGGGTAATAGTTACAAGAATCAAAGCAAAGGAAAAAGTAAAATTATAAAATCTAATGACCAGGTGTAAGAATATATTATCTTACAGTCTGGACAGCTACTAAATAAGCTTCACATTTGCCTCCACTTCTTGGCAAGCAATGCAAAGAGAGAAAGGAGAATGACAAGATTAATAAAACCCATGAGATAAACTAAGTGGATTCTTTTCAGATCTTCCTGTTAAAGTCTTCTGAGAAGATTCTCTGGCAAATCATCATAAAAAAAGAACGCTCGTAAGAAGTAACGGGCTACATTCTAAACAGAATGAAGGGGGAGAAGGTTGTTCATCAAAGTATTACTCATGATTCCCCTCAATGCAAACTGAGCCCTCATCAGTGTGCAATTCAATAAAAGGGGAGACCTGGCACAGGCAGCGCGGAGTGCAGCACACAACATGTCATCCTGGGTACCCAGCTCCCGCCGTCTGGCAGCAGCTCCTCATTAAATTATGTTATGTGGACAAATGAAGGCATTGCATCTTCGGGCCGTTCTCCATAAATATGTTATTTCTTACAACAGACTTTCTAAATATGGCTAGGCAGCCGAGCCTCCAAGATCATTCTTTCTGATAAGAAACTGAAGGATGAAAATTCTTGCCAACAATTACACAGAATGGCAAAATTCAACAACAAAACAAAAAATATTTCCAGGAAGCTGAATTCTAATGCATGGATCATGTTACAATAGAAAACTGTGGCTGATGACCATAGTCATGTGCTGAAATTGAATGTACCTGTTAACTGAGGGTGGAATTGACCTCATTTTTTAAATGCAACTTTTTTTCTCTCTCTCTTTATGCCTGGATAAGATTTGCTGGGGCATTCTCTCTCCCTTCTGTAAGAATCTTCCAGATTACTCTCTTCCCCAATACTCTTCCTGTCTTCTCTCTCTTTTTACTAGCCCAACAGAACACCTTTTACCGGACTTAGGTTTCCAGTCTTTAGTTTCTGCTTGGACTTCCAGAAGATCCACCTGCCTTTGTTTATAGGCTTGAGAACCAGGAAAATGGACTTGAGAAATAGCTGCCATCTTGTATTTGCCTGAAGGGGCAGAAGTTTCTGTATCTATACTATGAAAAGAAGCTCAGAGGATCAAACCTACATAGTCCTAATGGCGGAACTTTCTAGAAATCTAGGTTGAAGACAAGCAAGAAAAAGGGAGCACTTAATACTGCACAATTATATCCCACTGGCAACTAGAAACTTGTTAAGGCACAGCCAGAATTGGAGAAGATATTCAAAAAGTTACTGATGCAGAACCAGTGGAGGTATTATGCCACCATGAATTTGTTCACTATGAACTATTGAGCTTGGTGATGGAAAGAAAACAGCTATTTTAATTATTATTCTCAACAAAAATTAATATTATCTAAGCAAGCTGCAAAAATAAAAAAGCAGGCAATCCTACTTCGTGGTGCCAATTGAAAATCACCAAAATGAGCATAACTGTGAACCTGAGATGAACTCTGTTAAGTGAGGAAATTCACCAGTTATTTGCTAAGGAATTTAGGTTTTGTATTAATATGGTAAGTTTGATTCCAGATATGAAAGATTTTCAATGTCAAGTTGAGGACAGTAATTTACTTGGTGTGCCGGAGTTCTCAGTTATCTATGATGCATATTGGACAATATATTTGGATATAAATAAACCTTTTAAAACACTAATAGTTATGTATTTACTATATGAGTAATTTTATATATGACAAATAATACAAGCTTACTACATGCAATAAGGATATGAATTCTGAAAAGTAAACTGATGTAAAACATCTAAGTAAATACTACCAGTGGTGGGCAGATAGAGAGAAAATGGAAGTGGCAAGTTCGAGAAAGCTTTGCTGTAAACAAAGATGAATCACTGGAACTGGTTCCAGAAGAACAATGATAGCTTAGAGTGATAACATTCTGCAGTTAAACCAAAAGTGCAGAGTAGATTCAACAGGAGGTGAAAAAAACTTACAACAGAGGAGCCTGAGGCTATAAAACAGGGACCTGGACTAGAATAATGACAACAAAAAGACAGACAGAAGACAGAAAAGAATGATACCACTGGAAGAAAAACTGGAAAAGACATGAAACCTCATTGAAATAAGGAAGTCAAAGAAGCCCAGCCTTTAATATTAATTTGAGTGTGTGTATTTGGAAATAATGGTGGTACAAAGAAAAAGGAAAAATTAAAAGAGAGTTTTAACGTGGGAGGCACAGCTTGGCATGTGGCTTATGCTGCATTTGAACTCATGACAGTGAAGTGGTGATGACTTGTAGAAAACTACCATACAAGAGACTAGAAACAAGCTAGACATAAAGATTTATCTGAGAATCTACAAACACTCTACATGTAGCCACTTCAGACTCACCTGAGAAAAGGTTGGGAATCCCCACCCTCAAATCTACTATCTGCACTTTATGCAAACCTGAGCTTGTAAGCACACTCAGTAGAGAAGCACTCCACTCTATGATGTGCACAGACAAGGAAGAGAAGAAAGAACCTTTACTTACATCTGGAGAATGTCATTTTGATCTGAATTTCTTCTGGAACCCAGATAAAAATCAAACACAAAGTCTCTAACATGTCTTCAACACCTCCTTAACACTTGTAAATCTCCCCTTTCACATAGGGCAGCCTTAGGAAAAAGCATAGTCTCCACAGAGATTTCTACGATATTGTTTACTTTTTGTGTGTTCATCTGTAGGATTTTCTTCTACACATGCAAAGTGATGGGATTTTTTTCCATTTGTGGTGATCTTAATTTCCCTTTAATTTACTTAAGGAAAAAAAAACACTTAAATAGAAATACAAAGTATTTTGCAATGTGGGTAGAATGAAAAATCAGCAAAAATAGTGACAAGTGAGGTAGCTAGCACTCAGGAAATGGACAACTAGAAAATGTGCAGTGAAGGTCAGAAGACACTGAGGAATAATGGAAAGCAGAAAGGAACAAGACAAGAAAGACAGGAAATGTCTGCAGAACCAAGAATGTCGAACAATCAGGAAGGGAGAGACAACCCTGCTGAAAAGATCTATTCCAGAGAATAGAGCTGTTCTCCCCTGGGACTGCTGTAAAAGAGACCTAGATAACTGAAGATGAGAAATGAAAGATCCATAGTGGATATTGTCAAATTCTCCATCAGTGAAAAGATCAGGTCTGATGAGGAGTGAGTATACAGCTGGTTTATTCTAGAGTTGGAGAAAGTGGGAAAGACTTGAGCCATCTGCTATGGATATTTTCCCAGAGAAGAAACAGATGACAAAAGGAGTGTGTAGCAAAAGGGGTCAAGGATAGTCAAACAGTGCACATAATGAGGAAACAATATCATCTTCAGTTGTTTCCTAAAGTGGACAAAAGAGGCTGTGACTGATGCCTGGAAAATGGTATACAACACAAGCAGTGAACAGAATAGATTGGGTGCTATAGACACATCCTTACAGGCCAAAGATGAACAAAACTAGCCAGTGGAAAAAGGCAGGCAAAGAGTGTAAGGGTGAGGGTTCCTACCGCAAATGCTTTTCTTCTCCTTGGACAAGTCAGTATAATGAGTCAGCAGCAAACTGAATGTGATCAAAAGTTTTCAAGAAACCTAGCTGGCAATTGATCTGTGCTCAAAACTTGGTCAAGAATAGCTCAGACTTGAGCAATGGCACTATGAACATTCAAGAAGTATTTTGGAGAGAAGATAAATGTGAGCCTAAAATAAATGTTCAGTTAAAATTAGGACATAATAATTTGCAGTCCCTGCAAATAAGAACATAAATCACTGAGTAGTTAAGAATGCCCACAAGAAAGTCCTAAACCTGAATAAAAGACTACAAAGACAGCCACCTTATGTCTCACTCACCAAAGAAGGGTCTTCCAAGGAGGAAACAAAAGCAGACCCACTGAAGTTTAGAAAAAGGTAGATGGCTGAAGCTAGTGTACAAAACCTCTCACTTGGAGAGAATCAAGAAGAGTTTTGCAGATGTCACCCACCACTCACTCGCTCCCCTGCCAAACTACATGCTGTCTCTTCCTGTCTGTCCATTCCCTCGTTGTCATGATGGTTAGCTGAACACAGGCCAGGCCAGGACAGACTTCACTTTCTATGTGCCTGTTACAACCATGTGACTCAGTCACAAGACCAGTGGAGATGCAAGCAGAGTGTCATGAAATTTTTTGAAACCCTCCTTTCATCTTGGGCCACCTCACCCCCACCACTTACTAGTGGGACTCTACAACAAGGGTCACAGGACAGCAAGAAGCAGCTTAGTTCCCCCATCTCTATGCAGCTCCCATACCAGCCCTGGATTATTTCCCTCAAGACATGGTTAAGGAAAAGAGAAATGAACATCTACCTTATTTAAACTACTGCTACTCCATATTTTTGTTTGGTTGTTGTTGTTGTGTATGTTCTGCTGCACAATGTTCTTCAGTCTTCTTTGGCCACATAGAGGTCTCTTTCCTTTGACCACTCTAATGCTTGGATTAAGAGCAATCATCTCAAAACCTTCATTTGTTTCCCTCTGTTCCTATTTTCTTGCTTGGGTTTAGGCAAAAGCCACCAACAACTCATCTTCACATCCCCTGTTCTGTTCCTGCCACAAACACCAGAAGTACTCACAGAGAAAATTAAAAATAAAATTTTAACCTAAAAACTTTGAATATCAATCATTACAATCACATGCTAGCTCTTCAAAAACAGAACTAGTGACTCTTTGCATCTACATTTCCATTGCTTGAGAACCTCTGGTGAATAGCAGGTGTGATTCATTTACTTGAGGATTAACATATTCTGATCAAAAATATTTTTAGTCATCTGTGTCCACTCAATATCCCATTTTCTTTTGTGAGCCACGCACTCTTCGAGCTGATGTCTGCTCAGTGGTCATCAATGTAAACCAGTCTCCTCACTAACATTATATTCCAGTAGAAAAGAGAACGCAAGAGAAATGAATAAGCAAAAAATGAAATAGGGTTACATGCTAGGAATAGAACGGTGAGGACAGAGAGGCAGTAACAGGAGGGAGAGGGGAAAGGACATTTTAGAGACTGACATATTTTTCCATGGTCAGTCCACACCAGAAGGTGACACTGGCCTAAGACCTGAATAATGAAGAAGACAGCCAAGCGAAGATCTTGGGGAGAAGGATCCATCTAAAGGAAACAGCAAGTGTAAAAGGATGGGACAAAGACTGGTGTGATAATGACACAAAGTGGGGGGTGGGGGGAAGGAAGTGGGAGAAAATGAGAGATGTAGGCAGAGATCAGTCTTGGGCTCGTCAATCCCCACGGTCCACACTTCTTCATATTCTCCTCTATTCACATTTTCACCCATTCCTCAGCATCATGTATCAGCTACCTTTTTCCTCCATGTTATCTCAAAGAAATGGTTACCAAGCCTTCATGTAGAGACCAACTTCCCTTGATCCACAGTCTTCAACAAGACATCAACTGCCCATTTGATTATCCACTGCCAATAACACTCGCGTTCACTCATTTTCTCCCACCAGCCCTCCCACCATTCTAAGTGTCTTGAAAATATCTTTTTATTACTTCCCTCTTCAAAGTGTCATCTTCCATCCACCACAAATACATACATTCACACATGTACTCACATACATTCATGTAAACACATAGTACATACACAGGTAAATATACTAATATAACATATTTTATAGCACTTATTGAATAAAAGACTGGATCTTTATCATATATTTCAGTGCCTCCATAGTTTGGTCTCAAACAACAACACTCTGCAATGGAAGAGGACAATCTGTCCCCGTTGGACTGTCCTATGGACCTGCCTTACATAGGCTAGACTCTGGCTCAGGGGGTCATGTTCATGAGATAAATTCTGCCTAGAATTTTTCTCCAGTTCTCTCTTCTCTAAAATCTCATTCTTCCAACTTGTCTGTGCCAAGCTTGATAGCCTCCACGGGCTCTATTTTCTGACTATATCAGTCCCTAATCTTCTTTTGTATCCTTTTTGGCTCATGGAGGACTTTTACCTACATCATTAGCCTAAGTCTAAGTCATCTCTCTTATATAGCATATTTATATCTCCTTGCACCTCCTCTTCACTTCCTATGTGTGTATGCCGTGAGTGTGTGTGTGTGTGTGTGTGTGTGTGTGTGTGTGTGTGTCTCCCCCCTCACTCTCTTTTTATAAATACATATATGCGTATCTGGCCCGCTTCATCAATCCAATCAAGTTACAGGTCTCTTGAAGATAGATTGCATCTAATCTCAGTCCCTAAAAAGTTTATTCCTAAAAAACAAGCATTGAATAATACATTCTGATTCTAGTTTCCAGAAAGAATATAATAAGCACAGATCATGGTGATCCTTGGCTTCAAAGTCATCAAGCCTTACTTGAAGAAGCAGCTTATGTGATTTTTTTCCATTCCAGTCACTGTGACACCAGCATTGCACTTGTCTGAGGAACTCAGAGCTTCCTGCGCTGGGTGTGATTTCCACATGGCCATGTGACTATGGACCTAAGCATGAGACCAAGTCTACACAAGGAAACCTGATTTACAAAAGTTACTGAAACAAGAAAGAAAGACTGCCTCGCTCTTGGGAAGGCTGATCTGTAAGAATGTGACTTGGAGCTGCTGCTAGCCACCTTCTCACCACTTGAGGTCTGTAAGATGATGAAGCAGAGGCAATAAAGTCCTATCAGGCCCTGTGAGATTGAATTTAGCTATACCTGAGACAAAACTTACACTCCCTGTTGTATTAGACTCAGTAGGGTAACATTTTCTCACCTACAACCAAAAGCATTTGTAATGAATACAATTAATTGTCTTAACCCTTCCTCCAGCAAACATTATTATAAGATTTTCTTTTCCAGTACTGGAGATTGAACCTAAGGGCATTCCACCACTGAACTACATACATCCCTAGTCCTTTTTTATTGCTGTTTTTATCTGGAGACATGGTCTCTGCAAGTTGCCCAGGCTGTCCTTAAACTTGTGATCCTCCTATCCCAGCATCCTGAGTAACTGCAATTACAGAGGTGCACCACCATATCTAGTATTATTAGAATTTTTAAAATAAACTAAATAATAACTCAGTTTTTTAATTAAAGATACAGACATCAAAAAGTTTGTAAAACAGATCAACTGAGTTTTTTTTACTGTTCAATATTTTTAGATTTTCATTTTAACTAAGAAAATGAACTTACAACTAAGCATACTTAACTCACATAAATTTTCAACTCAGATCAGCAATTTGGATCTCTACTTATACCTATGAAATCTTCTTAAAAAGCTGTAAAACATTCATTATTTTACAGTATCTCCCTAGCTTATTATAAATTAGATGTAGAAATTGCTGGAAAATCTTACAGCCCAGTTATTTCTATTAAATCAATTTAAAATAAATTCCATAGCTCACTTCTCATTATTTTAATATAATTTTAATATGGCTCTTTATAAACAATTTAGTCTGCGTAGATAAGGCCACATTAAATTTTCCACATTTGAAATAGAATGGCCCATCTTAAAATCTGACTCCTCCAAAAGAATAAGTCTATATTATTCAAACATGTATTCTGAGCAAAATCCAAATGTGTCTTAATGTTGGCCAATTTGTTTAATTTATGGATTATCAAGACACTGAAACTACTCTCTTATAAAGAAAGTAAAATTAAATTAAGACTAAAGATAGAATCTTAGTCATACAAGAACAACTCTTTTATAGTGGTTAATGTGTTTCACACAAACATGGAATATATTATGAGAAATAACCTCTCCTACAAAATATCAAAGACATAAACCCAAGAAACCAAATAAAATGATCTACCTTAATGGCAGAAGGTAAAACTTGTCAGAGACTCACACAGATCTTAAAGAAAAACCTTCCACTCATCACATTTTAAAACAGCGTTTCTTTTTTAGGTGACCTGAATTTACATTCCAATTTGAATTGATAAGCATAGCTCATAAAACCTCTGTCCCTTCTTATTAATCACACTTGAAACAAATTGTCTAAAATACTGATGGCATTGATAGCATCTCAGAAAATCTGACTTTTAAAATTATACCTCTTCCAATAAATAAAAAATGAAATGTTTCCCTCATAGATGACTGACCTGGTTTCCAACTGTCACTGCAAGTTCTGCACTGTTCTCCTTTAATGACCATTTAAGAATGTTTCCTTCCAAAAATAGCGATTAAGAGAATAAAGATGTCTGTTATGCATTTTGGTCTTCATTTACACCCTCAGTTTCTCTCTCTCTCTCTCTCTCTCTCTCACACACACACACACACACACACACACACACACACACACACACACGATTTGGCATTTACACGTGTGTGTCCTACTTATTTCATTTCCAAGTACGGCCTCAAGGTCATGCATTTAGATACTGATATCTTAAGTTTATCTTTCTTTATAGCTGTGTAGTACTCCATTTCATTTTTCTTAAACCTATATCTTCTTTTTCGATTCACCAGTTGATAGGCTTTTGAACTGTTTTCCAGACTTAACTATTACAAAACATGTCACTATAAACAGCGATACATACATGGCACTGTGGTATGATGATTTAAATTATTTCAGGAATGTGCCCAGCAGGGAGACAGCAGGGTCCAATGGGACTTCTAATCCTAGTTTTTCGAGGAATCTCCACACTGATGTTCCCTAGTGGTTACAACGGTCTACACTATCACCAAAAGTGGAGAAGGATTCCCATCTCCCCACAGCCCCACCAGTATCTGTTGTTGGCTGATTTCTTGATAGCAGTCACTTTTTTCTGGAGTGAGATAAAATCTCAGTGTTGTTTTCCATCTGCATCTCTCAAATGACCTGTGATGCTGACAAATTTTTTGTATGTTTATTTGCTACTTCCACTTCTTCATCTGAGAAATATCTGTTCATTTCACGTGCCCATTTTTGAATTGGGTCTTTAAATTTGGAGAGCCTGATTTTTTATTTCTTTACATATTCTAGGTAGTAGTCCTCTGTCTGAGGAATACACACACACACACACACACACACACACACACACACACACACACACTGTGGTATTTCCAAATGATCTGAATTCCACATATTATTTCCTAAATTATGGCCTGAAGAACTGAGGTGCTGAATTAGCAGTACAAGCAGCCCTCAGGACCAGCACTGTTCCTTTGCATCTCTTGCCTGCTCTCTCTAGAACTTCAGTCAATTTCCATCAATGTACTGCATACAGGAAGACCCCAGCTTTGGGTCTCCAGCCCAAAAGTCTCTCTCTTCAGCCTCAGATCATGTCTCTGAGGCATATTCCATCAAAATGTCCAAAAACAGATTGTCTTTCCTTCAAACCAGTCTAATCTTTTCATGCTCAAACTTTTACTAGGCCCCAAGTTCAGAGATCCTGAATCATCTCTCTCTCCTCTTTCTCTCTTTCCAAGCAATGAGATGCTCTGTTGAGTGCCCTGCTCTTTACTGAAGCCCTGTTAACACCTCCCTAGTCTGAATGCTTCTCACACCCTACAACAATAATGCAGTGGTGTCCTACATTGTCTCCTTAAAGCACTGGTCAAACCCTAACAAATCCAATCAAAAACCATCCTCCCAAAGTACAACAGTCAAACAACTGGCCCACCCAGAATTCATCAAAAGCACTTGGTAGTGGATACTGTTGAGTTGTCTCTCCTACACCCTTCTCACAGCTGACAGAGAACAGGACTAATCATAGCTGTGAGCAATGAGCAGCCCCAAGAGATGACATGGGACGAGTCTGAACCCACCAGAGACATCTCCTTTGCCCAAGAGTCACCTCACATGGGCAGTGCAACCCTTCTCTTAAGATGAGACTAGTAGAAAAATCTTATCCTTCTTTTGTTTTGAGCCAGGGTCTCACTTTGTAGTTCAGGTTGGCCCTGAGCTCAGCCTCAAGCTCACAACCCAGTAATCCTCCTGCCTCTGCCTCCCAAGTACTGAGACTACAGGCATAAGCCACCATGCCGGTCACTGTGGCATGTGGTGCTGATTGCTGCTGGGCATGAGTCTCCACACCCAGTATTGTATGTGGTTACAGGGATTGAACCCGGGGCCCCTGCCTTGCGCTTGCAAGACAGGCTCTGGAATCACTGAGCTAAATCCCTGGCCCTTATCCTTTTTGATAAGAGATATGAAGATGAGAAAGCTACCACCCTCCCCACACACCTCTACCATCTCACTTCCATTTTTTGTGTACTATCATGTGAGGCTATGATGTCCAGAGCAACAGTGGCCAACCTGTTGCCAGTGAGAGGATGGTTCAGACTCTAACATTTGCAAAATAAAAAGACAATTAGCACTTGAAGACATAATTAAGATGCTCAAAAAGCCTGTCATACCTACCTACCTAAAGACTTCCGTATAAGTCAACACATTTTTATAGTTTACATCACTGTGTGTTAGTTTCTCTGTTATCTGCTGCCCACAACATTAAAAATAAATTCACAAAGAGCAAACTCTATCAAGAATATCTGCAATCTCACATCTTGGACATTAACTAGGATCTCTACATCAGACCTATGAATTAGCATATCCAGGAGTAAAGTCCGAAAGTCTGCATTATAACAAGCTCTCCAGGCAATACTAACATATGACAAAGTTTGAGAACCACTGTGACAGAAACTGATCCCATTCATTTTTACCATCTCTACTACCCTACCAACCATGAGGTGCACTTGGTCTGTAATTTCTCCAGTGACAGTAGCCTCATTACAATAGATTTCAGCCTCATTTGTTGCTTATTTAATTTGACCTCTTAATCAAAGTTTTCAAACTTGAAGCTATCCAGGATCTGAGAGAAACACAGAGGGCCCCCTGTAGAAGAACAGGAAGTGAAAAGGATCGTGATGAGCCTTGGCACACATGCTCTCCGAAAGGGCTCCAACACAGGTCACCAGAAATGAACAAAAGGGCACTATCACCAAATTTAGGATTATTTCTAAAGAAAAGCTGGATTCTGATTCTAGGCAAAGATTTTTAGATACAAATGACAAATTGAGCTCTTATTTAAAATAGTGTACAAATTAAACAAAATAAGTTCTCAAGTGGATTCAGTGTCCAGCTGAATTTGTGCCCTTAGGAGATAGTTCTTGAAATATCAACACACACTCTGAACACTGCGACCACATACATTCATTTGGCTTCATCTACAATGACTCAAGTTAATTTTCTTTGGCTAACCATACACTGGTCTCTACTGAGAACAAGGTGTTCATCAACATTCCACTGTTTGGAGAGGCCAAATAGGGAATTTGTAGAACTTCTAGTTGGTGGCAGGAGAATTGTTTTATCTGTTAATCACTGCAGACCATACACCTGGGTCCAAATGTTTCTCAGGGGCCCTACAAAAATGGCCCAGTTGTGAGGCAAAAAGATGATTCATGCAAGCACCACCCCCCAAAAAAACTTATAAAATTAATACTAATAAATGCATAATTAAATGTCTATAAAATGTTAACAAAAGTCAATGGTTCAACTCAGATATGTTATCATATCATATTAAATACAGGATATTTAATGTTTGATATGACATGGAGGAGAGCCCAGATCAATAATGCATGAAGCCTACCAGAGTTCTAAAAAGACCCTAAGTATATCCTTCCACAAGTCTTGTTTACTTTAAAGTTAAAACAAACTTTTATTTAATCAGGTCTGTTTCACTCACACAACTGTCTCCACAACTAGACACTGGAGTACAGTAGTCCACATAGTTGAAGATAATAAAAAATGAGTTATTAAAATTTATTTCTGAACCTCATCTGCACATGAATTTGTCTAAAACAAAAGCTGCAAAGAAAAAGCATGAAAGCATGTTTGGAGAGTCCCAGATAGTTATTTTAATTACTTATTAATTTACTATCAACATTTAAATTTCAGGATTGTTCACTTAAAAGTCTGGGTGGTCAATCTCTACAACAAAAAAATAATCGAATATGGAGACACTGACCCCCACATATTGGCATGGCAATAATCTACTAATGCAACATCATCCCTTTGTGTGGAGCATGTTCCCTACTAGGCCACAAAGTACTGTCATGTAGGTTAACTGATTGTCTCTATAGACATTTGACTGCATGACCCCTGGTCTAAGTTTTTAGAAAAATTTTACTCCTTATTCACCATATGACTTCTATCTGGTATTTGAAGACCTGTTATGGGAGAATTTGGAAACCTCTTGATCTGTTTTCAAAATTCAACATCCTCACAATCGAGACCCTGGAAATGAAACGATTATTCTCACATTAGTTGAGGACATCAATCTAAGAAAATGTTCCATCAAATTTCTCTTCCTAAATATGCTGAATTTGAACCACAGACAAATGATAAATTATCTTTCAGTTTCTCTCACCCTAGAAGAGACAAAGCAGAAGGCAAAAAAAGTGGATTTAAAACACTAACACGGGAATATCTTAATTAAATACAGTGATCAATAAATAAAACACTTAATATTAGAAAGTAAGGTTTGGGACCAAGGTAGAAAAACAACACAGAATTAGTCTACATTAAGGTAAAAAGATCAATACCTGTATTTTAAAAGGAAAAGAAAACTCCTCAATACATGTAGATAAACCTAGTAAAAGTATAATTTCATTATTAACTTACATAATTTACACTCCTACTAAATAATTTTATTCTGAGGCGGCAGACTTTTGGCAACTGTATGCTAACTAATACTCTATTATTTTCTTATTGATGAAAAAATTGAACTGAACCTCCGGGAAAGAAAAACTCCAGATATATAGTCACTGGGTCACCTATTCATCTGTGTCACATAATAAGGACTTTTTAAAAATATACAGATTTTAGTTTAATTTGTTAGCCACATCAGAAAAAGAAATGTTCAAACAGTAGATTTTTCCACTTGAAATTAAAATGGAAATTAGCCCTTAGAAAATAGAGATGACTTTAAGTTTATACATCAATGGCTGGTTCATGAATTATTAACTGATTTTAATGATCCTGGCTATATTTTATTTGAAGTTATTCTCCTACTTGCAATGACTTTTGAACCCTCAAAACTCTTTCATCCATTCTCCAGAGTACACTTTCATGAGCGCTGACATTTAAAAAGGACCCATGTACTCAGAATGTAAAGATAATACACTCACGTATAATTTATACAAAAGACTCTGGCCATTTGTTAAAGAGAGAAATGAATGAAACCCTATTATTCACGGTTTGTAAATAAATTTAAAGATAAGCACTAACTTTTCACTTGTGAAGCCTGGAGAGGAGACTTCAGTGCTTCTTCTAAAGTTTCCCAGATGGTCATTAAAACCAGAAAGGGCAGCAACATACTTATTTGAAATCCATCATTTCTCCTTAGAAGGATAATTGAAGTCATCAAAAGTTAAGCCTTAAAAGATTAATAATTACAGGTGTTTTCGAATGAAATCATGCACGTCTTTGTATGCTAGGTTTTATATTCTCAACATAAATCTACAAAGAACAACAGACTTAAAACAAACAAGTCTGCTGTGAAACGAACACTATAAACCTTTAATTAGCCCTTGCTGTTTTATACTCATAAAGTTAATACTTCCTCCTCTATGACATTCGGTGTACCAAGAAAAATTACAGGGACTAACACTAGGAGTTTTTTTTTCTTCCACTCCTGAAATTGAGTCAGAAAACAGTCTTCTGTTTCAGTATAGAGATTGTTATACAGTTACCTGTAAGCAAGTAAATGTAAACATCCCTTAGAAGAAACACAGTTTGACCTTCCCCACGTGAAATGCTGTATCTAACTTTCGAAGTTGGTTTCCCACGGCACTTAGGATGGTCAGATCGCTAAATTACTAAGAGAGCGAGTTATTTTGGGCAAGTAGCTGGATTAAGAAAATATGACACAACCCAGCTCGCATTCACACTCCTGAAGTTGAACAAACAGCTCAATAAATAATGACTGTTTTCAAGTTTTGTGTACCCTCCGTGAAATAAATGTTCTTGAGTTTACATGGACTCGAAATAACCTTTCTCAGAAAATTAAAAAAGACGCACAAAACACCCACAATTTCCTCTGGTCCCTTGAAGTACCCTTGGGATCTTAGTGAACAGAGATTTGCCACGCATTGCACTGGCTGCATAGTACAATGGGTTTCTATTTTGGTGTCATTCGAGTGTTGCTGATCTTAAATCAGAAAAAGAAGTAGTTACATTAGACAAGGTAATGGCTTCCAAAAATAAACGCAAGCCCGGTTTACAAGGCTGGCATGCACAGGCCAAGTTGTAAGGAGATAAATAATACCCCATTGGAACAATTAGGTGGATTCTCAGAAACACTGCATTCTTAATTAGGCTGCCCAACTCCCTGACTGAGCATCCATGCGGGACTTTTTAAAGCATTTAATAACCTGAGTAAATCCAAAATCCGAAGATAGAAACCAGCCCTTAACTCTGGCTACAACCACGGCCTTCTCTTGCTGGCTTTCCGATGCTTTATGCGTTACTCTGGGAGTTCTGAGAACGTGTATGTCGCCCTCCCCCCCGGTCATCACGGGGTTAAAAACACTGAATAAAGTGCTTTCATTGACCCTCTTCCCCACCCCCAACCCGCGTATCAGACGCGGAGCTGGTCCCGGAGGACACAAGGCGGACGAGAGACCCTAAAGGTGCTTTACAAACTTCATCCCTGGAGTTGGAAAATGAGTGTAAACAAATTGGAAGGTACAGGAGCCTCCATCAGCCACGGGGCACAGCAAACTGTTCCTCGCTCTAGATACAATTCTTCCTCTTCCTGTTATTTATCCATTACTTTTGTACAGCACCTTTCTCTCAGCAGTCTCCTTATGTCCTCCTCTGTTATCCCAGCAATCATAAACAAACTACGACTGGAAAGAACACACGGGGGAGGAGTACGAGCCGGCGAAGGGGAAAGAAAATCACACTCGGAAGGCACAGGCCGTCCAGAGCTCGGCTCTTTCTCTGAATTTCGCCCTCCGGCTGGTGTTGCCGTCAAAGCTCCGCCCTGGGGGCTGCAGGAAGGGTAAAGACCTGGGTCCGAGCGACCCTGGCACCAAGGCTTCGGCTCCCGCACGGACTTGCTGCGCCGGAGCCCTTCTGAGGTCCGCCTTCGGCCACCTGAAACGCTCCGTCCTGGAAGTTGGTGCCCGGGCAGGCGCAGGCGGTGCGGAGACCCCAGGGCGTGGTGCGGTGGTCTGCAACTGTGAAATCCCCAAAACGGACAACTTAACCTTAGCCTCCCCCCACCAAAAAGAAAAAAAAAAATTTTGAAAGATGAGAAACCACCACTTGCCCTAACCGAGGAGGGGCGGGCACCACTGTCCAGTGGTCCAAGGCGCTCCAGAGACCAGCGAAAGGCCAAATGCAGGGGCCCCACCACCTCGAGCCCCACTCCCTGCCCCAGGTCCAGAACACCTCAAAAGTTTCTTCCTTTCCTCCCTCAAGCAGTCCCGGGGACCCGCTCAGAGCGGGCGAGGGAGGTAAGGCAGGGGGACGGAAACCATCGGACCGAGAGAGGAGGGACCCCTGCGCTGCCCCCCTCCCCGCACACTCAGGGGGCTGCGATCGTGTTTATTAACAGAAGCAACAAAGAATCACACGCGAGTGCGGTCTCTGAGTCCTCGGGCGGCTCAGGGCTTGGGGCAGCGGGTCGTCCGGGGGGAGGTGGGCAGAGAGGCGGAGGGGCCGAGAAGAGCGCAGGCGATGGGACAAAAAGGGAGTGGGAAGCGGCAGAAAGAAAGAGGGAGAGTTGGTCAGGGACGGAGGAGCGGCAGGGAAGGAGCGGAGAGGGGAGAGAAAAGTGAGCAGGCGGCGAGCGGAGCTGGGGCGCGCCCGGGATCGGAAGGTGGCCCCCGTCCCCCTCCCCGGCCCGGCCCGGCCTGGCCCGGTCACCTTGCTGTAGCCGTAGTACCCCAAGCACTGCGCGAAGTCCAGGCCGGCGGGGTCCCCGGCCGCCGCGGGGTAGAACCTCACATCCATGCCGGAGCCGGGCCCGGGGCCGGGGGCCGGGACTAGGGCTCGCCGGGGCCGGTGCCCGACTCCTCGCGGTCGCTAGATCCACCGTCGGGGGCGTCCGACCGGGGGCGCCCTGCGCCGGCGCACGGGACTCGGCGCTGGAGGGGCGTCGCTCCCGGAGCGCAGGGAGCCCGGGAGCCGCGGCTCCGGCACACAAAGGCGCGGCCACGCGAGCCGCGGGAGAGCGGGAGGCGGCCGGGGGGACGCGCCCGCCGGGGCACCGAGGCAGCTGCGCGCGGGCCGGGCGCGCGGGGCGCAGCGCGGGGGCCCGGGCCGGCGCGGCGAGTTCAGGTGCGCGGGGCGAGACTGGGACGGCGGCGGCGGCCCCGCTCCTCCCTCTCCTCCCCGGGCGGACTGAGCGCAGGAGCCGCGCAGACAAGGGGCCCGGCCCCTCCTTCCCTCGCGCTCCCCCTCCCGCGCCGCCGCCGGTCCCCTCCCCGCGCCGCCGCCGCTCCGCCCCTCCCTCCGCGGGCAGCTGGCGCGCCGCCCGCCCCGCCGGTGCGCTCCTGGCCGGCCGGACTCCGCCGCCTCCGGGCGCGCCCACCCCGCCGCGCCCCTGCCCCGCGCGGGCTCCGGCTCTCCGCGCGCCCCGCGCAGCCCTGGCCGTCCCCGGCCCCGCGCGCGGCCACCCCTCTCCCGTCCCCTCTGCCTCCCACCTCCCGGGTCCTCTTTGTCCCCACCGGCTCGCGGCGCTTCTCGCTCCCCTCCTCTGCTCGGCCGCTTCGGCCGGCCCTGGCGTCCCCCGTGCCACCTTCCCGATCCCCACTTCTCCCGGCCCTAGCATCCCCTCGCCGTCCACTCCCGGCTCGCCCCTTCTGCCCAGTTCCTGCGGCCCCGGGCCCCGGGCCCCTCCGTCCTTCCCCGCCAGTCCCCCGAACGTCCCCTTCGTGGACACACTAGCCCAGCAGCTAGCCTGCACGCGTGACTCCTACTAGAGGGACCCGGGACCCCCGTACACCTGTAGTGTCCCCCAGAAGGGATGTTGGGGCCTGACCTTTCACAGGTAGGAAGACTTGAAGCTTCCCGGATTAAGCCTGGTGTTGTTTCTCTTCGTATTTTCTGTGCTCTTGTTTGTATTCGAAAGGCATTTGTGTAACTGGATCTGGGCAGATCATTCACTATTCTCTAAGAAAAAAATGCCCCTATTTTCCTAAAAGGTTCTGGGTGATTAACTTCCCCACACTGCACTCACCCACCTCCTCTTTCTTTTTTTTTTAAGCTGTATCTACCCCCCCCCCCCATTTTATTACTCTGAGTTAATTTGAAAGTTTGGCCTTCAGCCTTGGCGGAAGCAAATGCTGAGAGAAGCCAGGGATCTGGGAGCTACTTGAACAGGAGGGGAAAATTCTGAAAGATTTCGTCTAACATTCCCTTTACGGTGTGGTCTCTCGATCACACTTGGCTAGCCTGGGGCCTGAACTTTTTCCAAACGAGCATGACGCACATTTCTTTTGATTCCTTTCATTTTTCGGAGAAGACACTCGGGCTTGTAACACCTGTGTGTGCAACCTTCACTCGATGTGATCTTTCTGGAACCAAGTTGAAAAAATAAAGTTCAACTAGGTGAAAGTGTGTGTGTGTGCGTTTGTTCTTCCCTTAGTACAAGCGTGGGTCAGGGGACTGCGTAAGAGAGCGGCTTGCGTTCAGGAAAGACACAACTGCTCACTTTGTCCCAGGATTGACTCTGATCTTCCCCCTAACCCCCCCAAAAAAAGCTCTGGTCGCCTCTCCGGAGTCTGCATTTAACTTTGACAACCCAGCGGCGCTCCCTAATGGCCCAGCGGGTTGCACAAATTGGCAGTGCGCTGAGATATTATCAGGACAACAACCCATTGAGTAAGTTCTTGAAACACAGAAGTGGAGGCCCTTTTCTCCGGGCCACTAGGCGCCTGTGGCCTTTCCACCAATCAGAGCTGGAGGCTGTAGCAGCCACCTGTTGTCGGGAAAGAGAACATCATTTTAAGTTTGGCTATGAGTGTTTAACAATGGCGTAAGGTGCGAGGTCTGGCCACAAGAAAGGTGCAGCCTGCAGAAGTGGAGTGCCAGAAAAGGCTTTTTCACCCCCAATAGCTCTTAGGAGGATCCCACAGAGCTAGGAAACTGATTCTTTACACACTTGCTCTTGAGCTTCTGTTCGTCCTATCGTACATCTGGAGCGATCTGAACCTGATTCCAGAGGACGAAGGAAAGTTACAAGGAGAGAAAACCTGAAGTAATCAGATTTCCAGGATAAGGAACACAGATACTTTTCGTAGTGGAAATCCCGCTAGCTGCCAGGCCAGGAATTGCATGGCTGAAGATCTGCCCTGAGCCTAGTAGAACTGAAGTGACAACTTGCCCCCAAGAGGCACTGAGAAGTTCAGAGCACGCAGATCCATTCCTATCACCTCTTGCCCACTCTTTGAGATATACTTCCTTTAAAGTCCCTTCCCTGTTAGGATGCAAATACCTTTGGGCAGTCATCAGTCTGCGTTTTATTATTATGATTTAGGATGTGAGGTGAGTAATAGTTGGAGGTGCAGATTTTTATTAAAGAGGGGAGGGGTGATAAGACTTAAGATGTGCATGTCCGGGCCTTTAGAATGAGAGAAATCACTGGCCATTTGGGAAAACTTCCCATTTGCTCATTTTGTCCAATCAGTCTCCACGCATTCAACTGACAGTTTTGAGCACCCATCAGGTACCAGACACTGATTTAGGAACCAGTGGATAAAAGTCCCAACATAACAAAAAAGTCCTAAAGGGACCATGGATTGTATGAACACCCCCACCCCCACCCCCCACACACACATACACATACATACACATGCACTGTCCCATTCCTGTCACCTGGAGATGAGCAGCTACTACTGAGAGAAGCAATCTGATCAACAAATTCACAACTAATGTGAAGGTTGTGGGATTCTGGGCCTCCATGCAATTCATAGAAGAAAGTTCAAGGGAAAAGGCAGTGCTCACCGCTCATAACCCAGCGTCCCAGGACCCTCACACCATGCCTGGTACAGTTTGTTTGCAATAAATATTCATTTAGAAAAGGGTGTTTAGAAGGAAACTGGGAAAGAATAAAAGAAAGGAGAGATAGGGGAAGTGGGAAATGAAAGAAGGCTTGTAATAATGAAATAGAATTCGAGGTTATATCCAGGCCTTTGGTTTGGATAAGAACAATCTACCTGCGGAGGGGGGTAGGTAAGGCCCTTGGGCCCTCCATATATTGATTATATATTGTTTCATTTAGAACTAAGCTGATCAAATTCTCCATTGCCTTTGAAATACATCAAACTTTAAGAGTTTCTAAGGGTGGATTTGAAGTCAATCCATTAAATTTAAAACAACACTCTGAAATCTTAAGGCAAAGGTAACTGTTGCACTATTTGTCGTCTTATGGGTGTTACCTATGTAGACAATGGCTTCCTTTATACTAAGCCTTGAATTTGAAGAAACTTCCCCAACAATGTATCTTAAATATGCTTTGAATTTATGCTGAACTATGCTAACAGTTATTGACTGCAGATAGCAGAAGAACCCATTGTACAGCCAAAATCAACTTCTGAGCAGAAAGAAATTCTCCTAGGGTTTTTTATGGGACTTGAATCAAAATTGTCACTCTCATTATCTTGTTTCTAATCAAATACTTGCTGTCTCCAGTATTTTTCTTTCTCTTTCTCTAATATAGGGAAAAATCTTTCTCTAATATAGGGGAAATACATACAAACTTTTAAATAATAAAAGTGCTACCTCGTGACACAATTCTGAAAACTTTATCTCAGTATTTTATCTAGCTCCCTATTAAGCAAGAAAGTTCCCAGGAGAACTGCTTTAAAGCTAAGTGTACTGAGTGTTATAACCAGGAATTTTACTGAGACAACTGCTTTCAGAATCTGTGAAAGTAATTTAACCCCTTTTGTTCTGCTTGTCCAGATGAGATGATGGTACTATTAAACATGTAATAGTTTAACTCTCTTGAGTTTTGGTGATGAAAACTCCTATCCAAATATTATGCTCCTCATTTGCAACATGTAATGTAGCCAAATTAACAGCAGCTTCAAATGGAAATTAACAAGACCAAAGCTACGAGAGTTTCTTCTCATCTATTCCCATAGTAACAGCTAATGTATTATACTGGTAGAAGGTCTGATAGTTGGTTTTATATCTGAATTTGGCTCCATGTCATAAAACCTAGCATTCTCATCCAGCCTGGATTCTAAAAAAGTATGCATAACTCATCTCTGTAATTTAAGAGAGTTTCGTCTCAGAGAATCAACACTTCAGTCTAGATCACACACAGGTAAAATCAAGACCTGCCTTGGTTCTCTCACTGTAGCGGTCATACACACTGTGTAGAGAAAGAATTCTGACCGTGGAACCCTCACCATATGCCTCCAGTGCAGTCTCTACAGCTAATCATCGAGCAAAGTTACACACAGAAGTTAGAGTGTGAAGAAAAATCCCCATGCATAGTTATCATTAATTTCAATTTTCAATGAAGTTAAACATTTTGGTCTGGAAGTTTGAGATATTTTAATATTTTCCTTTTATTGAAAACTACAAGAATATGTGCACATGGTGGGAAAACAGACTTCTCCATAATAATAAACACATACTCTGCTTGAGGTTGCTTCTCATGTTACTAAGAGCAATTTTGGGCACACTGGTCTCTGTACTACCATGCATAAGATAAGCTCTAAAAAACTAATCATTTTTCCTGGAGACTATTACTTTTACTAAGAATAGATACACTCCTAAACTGTGACAGATATATAGTAATTATGGAATAGTAACCCCTAAACCCTAGTTGAAAAAAAGCACTAAGCCAAGAATTCAATACCAGAAATGTGAAATGCATCAAGTATTTGCTTGTCACCCAAGTACCTCTTCAATAAAGCTATTTTAGAAACCAAGACACTCAACACAATCAGAAGGTGTGCAATTTTCAGTATATTTACACCCTATCTTAAAAAAACAAATCCTGTATTCACAGAAATCCTAAACTACTGTCCTGCCTGTTTTCTGAAATATATTCTATTTCTTCCAAGTGAAAGAATGACCTCTTTTGCAGGAACAATTTTCAGAGACAGTGTGTTTATCAAATGGTTTCTCTGCTTTCATAAAAACAATTTATTTTTACTGAACTCTTCAAGATAAGCATCAAAGCCAGGAAGAATGTACAATGAAGTTTATAATTACACTCCAGAAACAAATACTGGGTAGTTTTTATTTTGCTCAAGTGAAAAAGGTTTCATTTCCCCCCAAAGAGACAAAGGTAGTGATGGGGGAGGAGGTTTATATGGAAGAGAAAATCAGGAAGCCCAGACGGTTTATGGGAGAAGGGGCCCCCCTGCAGTGCTGCCTACAAAGACCACTCCCTGAACAATGGGCGCCAAAGACCTGATACTTTCTTAGCCAATGGGTGGGGGTCAGTGGGTGTGTGTGTGTGTGGGTGTGGGTGTGGGTGTGTGTGTGTGTGTGTGTGTGTGTGTGTGTGTGTCTGTGTGTGTGTGTGTTTCTCTAAGGGATACTGTAGGGGCATTAAGGAGAGAAAATCATTAGGCAGACATTCATTAAACCCTTCATGACAGATCCATGTAACATTCTATATAGCATGATAATCACACATAAATATCTTTCAGAGCTGGAGCCTCCAATGCCATCCTTTCTTTGACCACTATCCATGTTTCTAGTCTTAATTTACATGGCACGTTATTTTTAATAACCGTGGAACAATAAAAATGGGGAAAGTAACTAGAAAAGAACTGAATCTAATAATGATTCTGTTTCTTAAGAAATGAGAAACAATTGCATTTGATCACAGAACTGCCAAGGACGAGCAGTGAAATAATCTCCCCTCATTTACATAGCTCTGTGCGTGCCAAACAGATGAGTGTTTGCTTTCCGAGTAATAGTGCAGGTGCACATCCTGCAGTGACTAAATCTCTACCTCATCAAACTGTTTCGCCAGAGTGGGACACGCCGCCTTTTTCTGGAACCATTTCAAGTTTTCTCCCCAGCATTCCAGCCACCTGTTTATGGAGTTCATCCTCCGGAGTGGATGCATGCAATTAGAAACAAGAAAATGAAAATAAATGACCTTGTTTGTTATTTATAACAAAGAAACTCAGCAAAATTAATGCTGCGGAGCTTGACCTCCTGACCCCAGAGAAAGAGCCACCTCATGGCTTTGCCGCCAGCACACAATAGTCCAGCAGCTGCCATTGTCCAGTCTCTGTGACTTTTGGATGGCCATTAAAACCGTATATCCAAAATATTAAATGTTGTACAAGTTAGATTAGAGGATTTGCACTTTTTATGAAAGTGTGTTTAAAGAAGTGAGACTAGTTAGCATAAGAGATTTTCTTCTTAAAAAGAACAGGTAAAATCATTTAGCTTTATCTACTCTGCCTTTGTCAACAGTATGCTGAAAAAAAGAAAATATTAAAAAGCTTTTGAAGTAGGCTTCTGAGAATCAAAGAATAGTTAAATACACAATAATAGTTAAATAGAAAGGCAGTCTGTGCATGTGGTTCAGGGAAAACACTGTTTCCTCCCTACTGACATCCCAGTGTGCAAGAAAAGTACATCTTTTTTGTTATTACATTTAGTGTGGATGCTGCCCCCTGGAGTTGTGCAGTAAAATAACACTGCTCTTTTCTCTCCATACTTGCTCAACCCACATCCCCCAGAAGCCCAGAGAAGACAGAAAATGAAGATCACAATGGAATTGTGAAGGTTTTTCAAAATTGGAGCTTGGTTAGAACATCACAAGATGGAATAGCTAGTAAAAAGGAACAAGCCTCAAACGTTGTGTAGGATTCTCAGACTGGCCTCTATTACTATCTGTCATCTTCTGCCTCCATCGATCCCCCCTCTCATCTACCCACAACAAATTTCATGGGTCTTGTGGACTCTTTTAAACCTTAAATTTAGATCTATAGTCGATTTTTCCCATCCAACTTGCTTGCATCTTGATTTATTTGCCTAGTGCTACCGTCTTTAACTGTTTCATTTTTCTCCATGAAAAAATAACATTTCTTTAAAAAAAATAACATTTTCTACCATTCCTCAAAATGTCTTCGGTACTGTAAAATAAAGCCAATTTTGTAAGATATGTGAATGGATGTGCAAACACCACAACAAGTAGTATAAAGCATTCTTCCTTTCCTTTTCTTTTGTTTCTAATCCCATGGCTGCTTCACGAAAGTGCCCCTCCACCATTTCTTAGGAAGGATGCAATAGTCATAAATCTAGACAGATCACTACAATCCCCAGTTTGGTCTCTCAAATACCTACAACAACAAAATTATAACTATAAAAGACTCAACTTTCTGGTTAACTTCTTTGGGAAAGATCAATTCTCAAGGCCAAAGAAAGGAGGTTAAAGAACTTTTTTATTTTAAATAGTCTAACAAAAAGGGAAACTACGCAGCAGTCCAAAGCCATGTATCAGCTCTCATTTTACAGGAAGACTGAGCTCCCTAAACCAGAAATGTCACCAACTGAGTTCTCACTGTGTGTTCTAAGTGCCAAGTGTAGTAGCTGTGTTCCACTCAAGAGTCAAGGTGGAGTGAGAGCGTGCCTTATTCAGAATGGGAACCCATGTCATCCATTTTTTAACAAATATTTACTGTAGTTTTCTAAGTGTTTGATACTAATTTTCTCAAAATGGAAAAAATATGACCTTTGTCAACACTAAAACTAGTAAGATATGGAGAAATAATAATAATCATGATAAAATGTTACAGTCAATACCATGGGAAAAGCATTCCTTGACTAATGTGCTCATCAAACATTTATTTACAGGTCTTAGTACCAATAATGTGTGTTTCTTGGAGAAAGGACATATCATTTAGGATGGAAGTAATTAGAGGAAGCACTCTGGACAAGGCATTTGAAAGATGGCATTTAGGAGGGCAAAAAAAGATGAAAATGTCATAAAGGAGGGAAACTTTAAAGACATGAAGCAATGGTATTTGTGGTGGCAGTTTGGAGTGGCATCAGCCCTCTGTGGCCTAGATAATGCTTCTGCAGTGAATAACCCCAGATACCTTGGAGGGCTATTGCCACAAAGGACTATGTCTCAGCCACGGTCCTGCATTTCTCAGCACTCACCTGCAGCTGCTATTTTGTGCATTTTCATTTCAGGACCATTTTTATTTTGTTTTACTTGAAATGTGGTGGTCATATAGCAGAAGAAAAAGAGCTGAAAGAGAAGGGTGCTTTGGGTCTCAAAGTTTCTACTCCCTCCCCTTCCACTCATTTTTCACTGATCCAAGAAGGTCAGATGGCAAAGCTTGATGTCAATAGGTTAGAAAGTACGATCCTCCCAGAAGAGACAGACTTGGTAGGAAGGGGCCTAGAAAGCTTTACAATAATATAATCAATGACATGGAAAGAATTTTTCAGAAACTTAGCCAAATTCTTAGTAAGTGATGCTGTTTAGCTGGAGCAGTGAGTGAACGTTGGAGGGAAGAGCATGGTTAGATAAGATTCCAGCAATTCACCGAGGAGTCACGATGATAAGTGACACACGATGGCTTTTGAAGGCCAAGCAGCTGAGTTACATTTGATGCAGGAGGCTACATTAGAGATAGCATAAAAATCATGGCTAGAAATTCTCTACTCAAACACAAGGGACTCATTTAACATTTAATAAGTTAATTCTGTGTATCTATTGTGGTGCTATTAGACATTAACATATATACAAATTGAAATGTACATATGTATATTAAAATTTTTAATCCATGACATCTCTCAGAATAGAGAAGTATCAGAGCTTTTTTCTGGGGAAGAATAGTTACACACAGAGGTTAAATGACTTGCTTAAGGACACAAAAGTAGTACATAGGCAAACTGATGCAAATTGAGAAATTTTTTTTCCTTATTATATCACTTCAAGGCAAAGAAATAAAAATGTCACCTTTTTTTAGCAGAGAATTGTTATTCTTTATCTTCTTAGGCCCATAGTCTGAGAAAAAGGTAATATGATGTCTTTTCTTCTCAAGCGGAAGTTGTCATTAAAATGATATTTTTATAAGCACTCCTCACACAGTACAACTATGTAAGTGAATAAAGAAGAAATAAATCTTTCCAGGAAGAAAATGTTGCAACAGAGACAGTTAACTGCTCACCAAGTGTTCACACGCTCCCTGCGTGTGAACATACTTTCCTTTCTTGCTGTTAGGAGACAGATCATATAAACAGTACCAGCCAAGGTATTAAGAGCAGAAATCACATAGAGGCTGAAGGAACAAGAGCTAGGAAGCATCCTCTATAGGATGCTCACCCTCCTATAACCAACTGTTCCAGGTGACATAGGTACAAGACAGAATATGACCATTTGTGCCTTAGCATCTTCATAAGCCAAAGTATATCTTGATTGTATTGAGCTATGAGAGGCCAGTGTTTGTTATGACAATATAATCCAACTTATACTGCTCAAATCCTTCTTATATCGTTGATAAAAGGACACAGCCATCTTTCTCATACCCATCCTCTCATTCCCACTTCTGAATACAGAGCCTCTTGAACAGTTGGAGGAAAATGAGTGGATTTTAAATCACATCCAGGCCCTTCTGTTTAGCCACCTACAAGCTGATTTTAGAAGCCAATGGTTGATCAACCTTCCTGAAAGATCATTTCACCATGAGCATCCCTCAGATTAAGGTTTTATAATATAGTGAATCAACTTCAAACTCCTTCCTTTGACATTCAAGGTCCTCATAACCTTACCTAGGCTCCTAGGATTTCCCCCCCCCTTTATTTTTCTGTTCCAATTAAATCTATTTTTACTCTCCAACATGTGCCTCTTGACCACGTGTTTTCACTGGTTCAGGAGCAAACGATATGTTATTGGGCAAATTATATCAAGACCCTAAGCTTCTAATGAGTGAGTTTCACATTCTGTGAAATTATTATCTGAAGCAAGTAAGAGAATGAATACAGAATTTTTAAATGTTCATAATCCTAAAAATCCATATATGTTGACAAGATTGAAAGCTCAGACAGTGATATCAACAAAACTGCCTGTAATTAGACATTTGATACTATGATAAAATTGTTACCGAGGCAGCATTTAGAAAAGGAACCAAGAAGATGCTGTTGGTCCAAAACTCACTCCCTTTCTTTTTTCTTAATCCTCCCTCTGTGTAACACAGGTCCTGCTCTTAACCAGGAGGCCACATTTATCCAGAGTGGATTCTTCATAATGGACCTATTTGATGGCAGTGATTCATTCAATCATCAGTTGTGATATTTGTGTTCAGTAACACATATGCAAATAAGGTAAATGTTCCAAGAAGGGTCTTCTTGTTTTTAGAAATATTTGAAAAAATGTCTTCATTTCCTCCCAGGATGGACTCATGTTTCAGTGATCATGTCAACATGAAGGGCTGTAGCCTGAGTTCAGAGCTGACATGGTGAGGTGAAGACGAAGGGCAGAAATCTCTGGTCTCACAGAGATCCTTGACAAGTAATGAGACTCTTACGATCCACGCCTGCACCTCTTCCTGTCCTGACTTCGACAGCTGAGTCTACTGTCTGCCATATGTGACTAGAAGCAAGGGAACCCGCTTCAGCTTGCTGTGTTAGTCTGTTGGGTGGCCTTCTTCAGATACTGTGTGCTCTGGGGATTTTCTGACAGAATATCATTTTCTTTACAGTTCTGAATGCTCAAGTCCCAAATCAAGGTGTTGATGGGTTTCATTTTCCATTCAGCCTTTCCTCCTGGCTTGCAGATGGCTGCACTTTGATGGGGTCCTCATATGGCCTTTCCCACATGCGTACACGCACCCATCATCTCTTCGTGTGTCCTCATAGTCTCTCTGCATAAGGACACTAATAAGATTGGACTAGGGCCCATACTAAAGGTCTCATTCCAACTTAATCACTTTTTAAAATGGTTTATTGACAAAAGCAGTCACATTCTGATATAGTAGGGTTTAGGACTTCAGCATATAAGTTTGAAAGAGATGATTAAGCTCATAACATTTGCATGAGCCAAAAGGGAGTTTATTTTAAAACTACAAAGCACAGGTTAGAAAAATTCTGTCTTCTCGAAACCTGCAAGTCAATAGGGAGCTACTCATCCTCCACCCTTTCTGGTCTCAAATTTCTGCTTCTCAGCTGGTACACTGCACTTTGGGTTTTTTTTTTGAGGGGGGGGTTGTTTGTTTGTTTGTTTGTTTGTTTTTATCTCCTCCCACATCAGTCCCCAGTCTTTTTCTTGAACATCATGGAAGCCCCGTGAAGGTGGTCTCAGCGCTAAGTGACATCACCCTTGTGTTTGGCATCCTATATACAATAAACAGGCTCAGGCTCTGTGCTTCCTGGCCGAATTGAGATAGAGAAATACTCTATTTCTCTATTTCTAAACTCACTTTTCATCTGATCTCCTGAGCCAAGAGCATAGATCAGGAAGAACGAAGAACTGGTTTTTATGGCCCATGTCTAAGTTAGTTCACCAAGGAGATCTGAATGGAAACAAAACATTTGGCAACTCCAGAGGAACAGGGAAATGTGGGTGAGTTTATGGATAGACAAGTAAATTGGAAGTCGACTGAACAATTATTATTATTGAAAATCTAAAGAGAAATTTTTAGTAAAACCTCACTTTACTCTGCACTTGATTCTAGATTAAAAAAAAAAAACTTTTCTAATATTTTACTCAATAGGAAATGGAAGACATATCTACAGAATTTTTAACTGACAAAATGATGAGAGAAATAGTTAATACAGATAGAAGCAAAATTCAGATTCAGAAGCATCTTATAGGGCTAGAAATCTTGGTAGAACCAAACACTCTAAAAAATGAACTCAGATAAATATTAACTTACAAATTTGAATTTTAGTGTCCACTTATGAGACAATTATGTGAAGTTTTAAAATTAAGCCCTTCTATAAGTTATAGTATTCTCTGGATATGTGACCTATTTAAATCAGTTGTGTATTAAAGTTAGTTTGGCTATGTAAATTTCCTTGTGAAACTAGGAGACTCCTATAGTTTTGATAACCCTTTTATTGCAGATCACGTTGATAAAGACAAGCCACAATAAATAATTTGGGCCTCTACAGGCAACTCACCAACCTGGAAATCCCTGAAGTTAGAGGCCACCCATACTGCAGCTTACTAAAAAATGATACAACGTACCTTTTACCATGACACCATAGCTTTCCCCAGATAGCTAGATTTTCTGGGGGCTTCTTTTTCTCAAAATATGAAAATAAAATCACTTTCTATTTTGTTATGATTTTTTTTAATTTACTGAATGGACTATATTATCTTCTTCCTAGTTATTGAACAGATCCTTATTGAAAACTGAAGGTCAAATATTACAAAAACAAGTAGTGTAGAAAATCAGGTAGTACTGCATAATAAGTAATCAATGTAAATGGTTAGATGATCCATTCATTTATGGGTTATCATTGGTGTATGCAATAAAAGAATTAAACCCAAAGAACATCAAGCTACATTCCTAGCCCTTTTTTTATTCTTATTTATCTGAGACAAGGTTTCACTAAGTTGCCCAGGCTGGCTCCAAACTTTCAACCTTCATGCCACAATTTCCTGAATAGGTGGGAATATAGACATGCACCAACACTTAGGTAACTACTTATTCAGAGTACAGTGCACAGACTACCATATTATCAATATTTTTATTTTAATAAGTTTATAAGTATACTGTACATATTCTTTTTATTAATTAACTTATATTTAGTGATGCTGGGGATCAAACTCAGGGCCTTGTACATGCTAGACAAACACCACCACTGAGACACAAGCCCAACCATACATATTCTTTTCTGACTCACTTTTCCTTTGTAACAATATATCCCTCAACCTATAATGGTAGGTTTGTTTGTTGTAGAACAATCTGTTGGGTAGAAAAATTAGAAAAGCAAGACATTAAATCCTTTTAGTTTCAAGGTTTAAGAGAGCTACCAAGGGAGGAAGGACTTGAGAGGCTAAGATTCGTGAGAAAAGGCAACTGCACAGGAGTAGCCTCCACATTCAGTCTCCTTTATCTGATTCACAAGCAGTAGTCAACAGCAGAAAAGCTGAGCTGTGCTTCCGGCTACCTCATCACATTGACGGAATCTGCTTACCATACAGAGAGAAGACAGAACCTGCTATGGTTTAAGAATGTCCCCTACAATCATGTGCTGGGAACTTGCATCAGTGTCGATCTATGGAGTCTACTAAGAGGTTTCTCACTCCATGAGTGGGTTAATGCTGTGAGCCACAGAGTGGGTTAGTTATTACAAGAGTGGGTTGTTAGAAGTCAGTGCAACCCTCATCTCACTCTCTTCAGTTTTCTTGCCCTTCAGTCTCCTACTATAAGCACCAGCATCCTCACCAGTTCCCAGCACTGGAATGTTGTACTTCCCAGTGTCTAGAATTTGAGAAATAAATGTCTATTTATTCTGTGGTAGAGAAAAAATGGCTCTCATATTTTGGATTAACTCTAAAATGTTCCCCCAAAGTCTTATATGTTCAGAGACTTTTGGAAGGTGACTGGATCATAGGGACACTATATTCATCAGTGGATTAACCCCTAATGGGTTCACAACTGAATGTGTGATCAAACCTGATTAGATGAAGTAGGTGACTGAGGACAGGACTGGAAAGCTATGTCTTGTAACTCCATCCTCACTCTCTGCTTCCTCTGAGTTTATCAGCTCTCCTCTGCCATAGCCTTCGGTCAATTATACCATCTCTTCCTTGGAGCTAGTCCTCCATGGACTGAACCTTCAGAAACCATCCTCTACTCTGAAATTGTTGGTGTCAAATATTTTGTCCCAGCAGCAGGAATGAGAACACATTTCACAGAAGATGAAGTCCAGATTGGAATAAACTTGATATCAAGTCAACTAATCTGTGAACTCCCTTGACCTTCTTTACTAAAAATAAAAACAAATTTTTATCAGAAGATAAATTACTGATACTCTCAAACTGTCCTGAGGTTTTTTAAATTTACACTTGTCATCTAATCTTTTTTTTTTTTTTTTTTTTTTTTTTGAGATAGGGTCTCGCTTTGTGGTTCAGGCTGGCCCTGAGCTCAGCCTCAAACTCTCATCACAGCAATCTTCCTGCCTCTGCCTCCCGAGTGCTGGGATTACAGGTGTGAGCCACCAAGCCCAGCACTGTGGTATGTGGTACTGATTGCTGCTGGGGTGAGTCTCCATGCCCAGTAGTGTTATGTAGTTACTGGGGATCAAACCTGGGCCCTTGCGCTTGCCAGACAGGCGCCAGAACCACTGAGCTAAATCCCCGGCCCACTTGTCATCTAATCTTAAACTACCAGACATTTCAAGAGACAAGACCACACAGCTGAAGATATAATAATAATAATAATAATAATAATAATAATAGGAGCATACATAAAAGGTGTCCGGATATCAAAGTTTTCAATGATGGGCTTTAAATTAACCCTAGTTACACAGCCTTTCTCCACCCCTATTCAGGAAGTACAGATGCTTCAAGACTTACATTGAGGTTATATTTCCAATACACTCATTATTAAATAAACACTTCGTGATTTTCAACTCTTACACCTAACTTGCCAAACATCACAGTTTATTTTAGCGACATGAAGTATGCTCAAAATACATACTTCAGGCTGCAGTGGAGTAGAATCATTTAAAGCAATGCCAATTTTATAATAAAATGTTGACTATCTCCTGTAATTTATTAAACACAGTACCTGTATGCTCAAAGTGCTGGAAACCTAGTGTACATATAGCACTTGGTTGTCAGCCCTCGTTATCACATGGCTGACAAGGAGGTGTGCTACTGAGAGGGAATATCTTTTTGTAGATGGCTAGTCTGGAACAAGATTAAAATTCACAAAATAGACACAAAGCACAGTTTCTCCTGAATGCATACTGTGTCACACCACCAAAAAGTGAATAAAAAGTAAAGTCAAACCATTGTAAGTTGAGAGCTTTCTGTACCTGGTACAAGGGTTTAGTACATGAACTTTGTACATAATAGTCTTTCAATAAATATTTAAAGAGATAAACCAAGAAGTTAATCCGAAATAATACCAGTGTATTTACAATTTAACCCTAAATCATTTATGTCCTATTTAGCTAGGATTTCTGTAGACCTTACCATAAACTAAGGCACCTGAAATGACTAAGTACTCACAGGCGCTAAATTACACAGAGACTAATTCTCTTTTCTATTTTATTCTAGTTGTTCTGATTACATTGTGGAGAAGGTCTTAGCTTCATGCTAACGTGTCTTTCACACTATGTTAAGACTGATTTTCCTTTTTAATAAAGAAATAGTAGATCTCAAGCTTGGACTACTGACAGACAGTAATCTCTACTCTGAGATTGTTAAGGAAAATGCCAAGGGTTCCTTTGGAAGTTTGGTATAACATATAGACTGTATCAAAATAATGTTTGTGTATGTGTACACACACTTATATATACAATATAATGTGTAATATTGCAAAAGAAAGAAATATGTGGTATGAGAGTTCCATTTACCTTTCCTTTGGCATGAAGATTTTGTATCCATTATATTTCTTTTTATGGTTAGAAATGGACAGTCACTGTCCATTCTTTGAGCAGCTCCAACACTTACAGAGACTCTTCTACTTATGGGAATAAGACACTGAAGAATACAATTTCAAATTCAAAATGTTTACATTCTAGTGAAAAGATATGGATAATATGTAGGCAAAACCATCCATGAATAATACAACTTCAGATACCGGTGTTTCCCCTGGAGAGTGACTAGACGAGGAATGTCCTGGAGTTAGAGTGAAAAGGTGTGGAGGGCAGGGATTCAGGGTGGGATCTAACCACATGAAGGTTTACAAAGAGGCCTGGCTCCTACTCCAATGGCACCCAAAAAAACGCAGAGAGAAAAGCTGGGATTTCTGGATCATTAGCATGAAGAAACGAATACATGTATCTTCTCTCTCGGTTGCTCCTCTTGACACCTGGGTAAATGGCTGTTTACACAAGTACAATCACCCAGCCGCTCCCTCAAAGGTAAACAGGGGTTTCCTGCCTTCTCTGCCAGCCCAGATCAGGGCCCTGAAACCGGCTGTGTGTACCCAGGTGAAAGAAAGAGGATGGGTCTTCCATTCATGTGTTATTCATTTGTCCAGGTAGAAATCGAGGTAGGAACACAGAAAGAAAAAACAGAGAGACCCCCTCCCCCTCTAACCTCTATCTCCATTCACTAAAAACTCAGGACTGTCTAAGCTACAAGTGCCTCAGAGAACCCAGACCATTTACATGGTCCAAAAGACTATATCAAAATCTGAAAAGACAAAGAAATTTACCTACGATTCCGAGAAAAGTTATGGATTTAAGTGAGTTAGGTTCCAAAACTCCTTTGTCAATTATTTTCAATGTCTACTGCTTCTGGTGTTTTCAATCTTGAATGGTGTTTGGGTTTAATCTTTTTAAGTGTTAGTCTCCATTATCAAGCCATCATGACTTGGGGAAGAAGAAATTAAGATTCTCTGCTGTAAGTACACTGAAATGTAATCCAGTCTATGTCCCTAACTTTCCAAACAGACTATATGAACCAAATGAATTTATCTATTGTTTACTTACTATAATTTCCAGGAGACAATCCCCAAATTTTATATCCTTTGCTGAAATCAGTTTAGACTATAGGGCAATCATATCTACATTTGACCACTTCTTCCATTTTCCTATCACATTGTATTTTCAAATTATTTTATTGATCTGTTAATATAACAAGGGTTTATAAGCACCCACTGTGTGCCAGATACTGGAGGTTTAATTGAGAAGCCAAAGACAAATATATTCCTGATCTGGTCTCTGCCATTCTAGTCTAGTCTGAGAGATAAGCATGTGCCAAATAATTGTACCTATAAATATAAATCTGTCCCCATAACAGATGCTTGTGTTAGGTTAGCTCCTCCAAGAAACATATTGAGACAAGACTGAGCTTGAAGGAGATTTATTGGGAAAATTTCTGTGAGTGCAAATGAGGGGAGGCCTAAAGAAGACTTAGGAAGCCATCAGCAGATGAAATAGTTCTGTGTAGGAGAGGGGGAAGGAAGCAGAGAAGGAAGGAAGGGAGGAAGGGACGAAGGAAGGAAGGAAGGGTACTTGTCTCAGTCCATTTTGTGGGGCTATCAACAATAACTTGAGGCTGAACAATTTAAAAAGAAAAGAGGCTTGGACTGGGGATTTAGCTTAGTAGTTCTGGTGCCTGCTTTTGCAAGTGCAAGGGCCCAAGGTTCAATCCCCAGTAACCACATACAACAATGCCAGCTGTGGAGACTCATTCCAGCCAGCACTCAGAGCCACACACCACAGTGCCAGGCAAGGAGGCTCACAGCCTGAACTACAGAAGTGAGACCTTGTCTCAAAACATTAAAAAAAAAAAGAAAAGAAAAGAAGCTTGCCCCATGATTCACAGCATGTTGTTAGATTCCTTGGGAGGGTGGCCAGGAAAGAACCACTTTTCATGATAATCCACTCTCTCAGGAACTTATCCACTCTACCACACCTGATCCATTCACATAAGATGGCATTTTAATCCATCCACAAGGGCAGGGCCCCACCTGTGAACAGCTCCTCACTTCAACACTGCTGAGTCTCTGGAAGAGAAGCCATATGTAAACTCTGTAGTCTAAGGCTGATACATAGACTAAGGAAGCTCTGCCAAGATCTGTTGCCCATGGAGGATGACGGGCCTCTCTCTGTGTCCCTGCTGTCCTCAATCTCGGGCTGGGAGCAGCCCTTGAGAAGCATGACTTCAGCAGAGTGGTGGTGATAACGTCAGAGGCAGTAGTGGTTTTGTCAGCTGATTCAGCTCCCCTCCACACAAGATCCAAGAAGCACATTTACACATCACAGTGCTAAAGAAAAGAAAAACAGACATCACAGAGGGTAGACTATAAGAACTGGCTGAGGAAGATCGAGGAGCTCTGATACAAAGATCTTTGTGTTAAGTGAATGAGGTAGAAGTCCAACGTTGCCAAAAGGAAAGCACAAAGCCCTATGTCAGAAGGCCGCATATTCAGTTCAGTAATCTCAAATGAGCCCAGTGCAGTAGAGAAAACATGGAACATGATACAATGTGAGACCAAGAAGAGAGCAATGCTAGAGAGCCCTGCAAAGCCTATAAGTAAAGGAGTCATTTTTCTTCTGGTGCTGCAAATCAAACCCAGGGCCTCATTAACTTTCTCCACCATGAGCTCCATTTTCAACCCCAAGAACACCACTTTAAACACACACACAAAACTTACCCTCTGTAGACACAGGGTAGAGGAGAAAGTGCCATCTGAGTGCCTGGATTTCACTGGTTTGATTGTGGTAAGAGTTAAGAGAATGAAGGATGGAGAGGTCACAGGCTTGACCTTGTACACTTTTGTTAGGGATAGAACAAAAAAGATGTCCTCTGTATTAATGTAACTTCAGGATATGTTTATTTTGACAGATGGAATTTTAAAATGTTCAATTTGTTGTTCACTCTCAAAAATTGACTAATTCTTACCAATCGGATGTTCAGATAAGAATATGAAATACTTCCCTTTAAAAAAAAAAATCAAGTGTAGCAACAGTAAGCTCACTTTCTACCTGAAAAATGTAGGAAAAAATAGCAACCTTTAGACATGGTATAAATAATATGATAGTTTATTGATAAATATTTATTGAGTGAATGAATAAGTGAGTGAAGCGCTAGTCTTGTAAATTAGCATGGGCAGTGATAAAGGAATCTATCTCAGGCTGAGAAAAATGTTATTTAAGATTAAGTCAGAGTGTGCTGTTGAATATTTAAGAACTAAATTTGGGTGGGAGAGCATAAAATTCTGATTTGTAGCATTTACAAATTTTTGTGACCAGTTACAAGCTACCAACATGTTGTCACCGAATGTGCAGTTGTGAAGAGGGGGACATAATTAGGACTCATGAGATAAACCAAGCTGGCTCCAGCGTGTCGCTGCTATACTTGAGGCTAGAATTGCTGGCATGTGACCTTCTGGAGCAGTGGCAGTCTCATAGCATATGCTCAATAAATGATGTTTAACCTGGAGCTGAATGGATGGAAACCCAGAGATGAGAAATCAGTAGGAAACTGAGGACAGGAATTTGGGGCATTGACCCTAGGACCATGGGTCAGAGGAAGTGGTGATTCTTTTGACCGATGATCATTCATATTTTTAGATCTCTCGTGGAGCAAATGGAGGGGAAAATTTATAAGTTCTCTATAAAAATTTTTTATAACTCAATATGTAAGCCAGCAATTTTCAACCATTATTGAAAAGTCAAATTATCTTGTCAAACAAAATGTCACAAAACAGATTAAAGGGAAATACTCTGGTTAGGATCCCTGATCTTGCCTTTCCTGAAGCCTCTTGCAACAGTTTTTTAGAATAGTGATTTCCCACGAACCACATTTGTCTGTGCTCACGACCCTCTAATTTTCCTTCCTCCTGATCTGAGTTGAGCCAATGGCCTTATTCACCCAACAGAATGCAGCAGAGAGGACAGGCAGGTTTCTGTCCTAACCCAGAAGAAGATCTGATGGCTTCCAGAACCCTAGGGAACTGCATAAGAAGTCTGGGTTCCTTCATAAAAGTCATGGGGAAAGAGGAGACCCTGACATTACAGGGCACTGTAGATGTGTCCCACATATACAGCATTCCAGCTGAGCCTACCCCCAAATTGACCCACCAACAGAGCACACCCTCAAGATTAACCACTATCAAGAGCAGCAGTACTGTCGAGCTCAGTTCAGTTCAGCTTGAAGAACTGTGAGCAAATAAAACAATTGCTACTTCGTGGATTTAGGTGACAGTAGGGTTTAGAATCTGTCAGTGAAGTGACATTATAAAACTGATCCACACAATGGAAAACTGAGCAAGTAGCCAAAGCATAAGGCCTCTTGATGTGTATTGACATGGAAACAATCACCAAGATTTTCTTTCAAGTGAGAAGGCCACGTTGAAAAGTCTGCAAAATATAAATGTTTCTGTTAGCTAAAAAAAGAGAAGATATGTGTGTGCATGCGTGTGTGTGAATGTGTATGCATGCATGTGGATGTATGTAGGTAGGTAACATTTTTGAAAATATATATCAGAAGTGAACAACTGGCAGATTTGGAGTAATGTGGAAAAACACTCTTTCAGCATTCTCCTCTTGCATATACTTTTGCCATGATAGCAGGCATTAACTATTTCAATAATAAAAATAACACTTTAGCGAAAACATAACAGGCAAGTCAGGTCTGCTAACAAAATGTTGCAGGCAAATAGCTACAATGCTATGGTAACACACTAACGTAAAGCCTGATAATTTAAGTCTTTGACTAACTTTTACTCAGAAATAGTATATGAGCATATAGGACAGAATTAAAAACCCATCTGGTGATTGCCTCCCCTGCGAATGAGTCCATGAGAAGGGAAGGTGTCCGCCGGGAAGAGGTTCTGGTGACCAAAGAAGACTCAGGTTTCCTGGGGCTGGAAGTCAGACTCTGCAGGAAGCAGATCCAGAATCAAACTTTAAAATGAAAATAATTTATTTGGAGGTGGTCCCAGAAACACCGAAAGTAGAGTGGAGAGAGGAAACAGAAGAAGAAAGGGAGTCGATGAAGGGCACACTGATGACTTACCATATGGCACAGGCCCCTGAGAATCAGTGTGGAACATGCTTCACAGGTATCTGCACAAACAGGGAGATCTTAAGGTATTTACCTTCTGCTCCCAGGGGCTTTATTACTCCATAATGTCCACTCTGCCCCCCCTCCCATGTAGCCCAAGACACACAGAAATTTCCAGTGGTTGTTAAGTTGTGAGTGCAGCCACAGAGGAAGTGAGTCCTGAAAGGGCACACAAGCAGGCAACTGTTAGAATCTGCTTACCTAGGAAGAAAATTCTGTACCAAAAGCTTCCAAGCTTCTGAGGCTAAGGAGGAAAAAGCTCGGATTACAAACCAATTGCTTAATCTGATGTCTTGGGGACTCTGGGGAAACTACTCCACATCACACTTCTTTGAGGAGGAAGGAAGAAGGATTTCCAAGGGACTTCAGCTTCTCTCCAATTCCTGGCTGCCTGGGTGAAGGTACCCAGGAGGTGACTTACACTTCCAGGGCAACAGGAAGGTTCTGGGTGGGGGGTGAGAAGCACAGGATGCAGGAGTGAGGGGTGGAGCACTAAGCAGTGAGCCAGTCCTCTTGCAGCACCAGGAGAGGCTTCACAGGGGTAAAGTTGCTGAAGTGTGAGTGGCTTGGCTGGAAGTGAGGCCAGGATGGATCTATGGGGCTCCATACCCAGTCCTGCTCCAGAAGCAACAAAGGAGTCTGGATCAAGACAAGGCAGCGTCTGATGGTACACATCCTCTGAGAGCTCATTGTGCCAGGCTGTGGTATCTCATCAACAAGCTTTGTAAGAATTTTTAACTATAGATTCTCAAGATTAGAAACACTATTTCAATATCGTTTCCAGGTAATTACTAGGTGGTGACCATTAATAATGATGATAGGTATATACAAAAAGAAAGAGGTAATTGCCAAGACCCAGTGTTGGTTCTCCAGAAGTAGATCATACCGTACCAATCAATTTCCATTTTTTATTAAATTGTTTTATTAACTGATAAATGTTCGTATAAGCCATAGGCAAGATGACTACTCAGGTAAAAACAGCTTCAACCTGTTTCTGAACGTGGAGATGCATACTTGCAGTCCCAATACTCAGGATGCAAAGGCAAGAAGATTGGGAGTTCAAGGCCAGGCTAGAATATGTAGCAAGTTCCAAGCTAGCCTGAACTACAGAGCAAAACCTCTCTGAAAATAAAACAAATAGGAATTTATTGCTATTTTTTAACCAACTCATTCATATTTTTAGAGATATGTGACAAGGTTCTGATTTCTGCTGCTACTATTTTTTTTCTTTGAGGATTTAGAGGAAAATATTGTACCATATTTACCAAATTTATGGGTGGCTAAATGGAGAAGGATAGTTGATACGCTTGATGACAGAATTAGGGCTCAAATGTATTGACAAGCCAGGATCCTATGAAAAACCAACTCAATATAGCACTGAGGGGAAACAGAATCTGTATCTAACATCAAAAACGCCACCAGTGTCAGTACAGAAGATTTGGGAGCTGGGTTGCTGGTAACTGAGTCCGAAAACCTGAGGGTTTTAATTAACGCAATACAGTCCAACCACAGAACTGCTTATTTTTTCAAAGCAATTTTAGGCTGCGGTAATAAAAGTCTTATTCTCAGTTGAAGGGCAGTGATGATCCTAATAGATTCTGTGAAAAGCATGCTGAATCTGGAGCGCTGTGTGCTCAGTTCTGGGTGAGAGCATGAGCAATTACATACAGGGGGGATTTCAAATGCATGTCACATAGGGGATGGCTATTGGGACTGGGGATAAATGAGAACAAAATGATAATGTTTTACGGGAATAATAGGGCCTCTGTCTATTTGACAAGCATTCAGGTGTAAAAGGGAGTAAACATATCCTTTGCTGTGTTTCAGTCAGCTATTGCCACACTAATTCTGACCACATCTGCTTAACCTTATGTGCATCTGCATTGTGATCTCCTGGAGCCTTGGTGAGCTTGACTCCAGGCCATACTTTGTGTTCAGGGTTGCTCCCTGCATTTCTTTTTCTCTGAGAACCAATAGGTGCCAAGGGAATATTTTTCTCATGGTAGGTAAGAACCTCAATGCCTATTGAAAGGCTCTGCTGGCATTGCCTTTACTGAAACTTGTTAACCAAATCAAACTATCCCAAAGTCAAGAGGCAGGGAAGTATACTTCACCCACTGTGAGGCCGTGGAAAAGGAATCACATGTACTCCTGTTACAAAGTAGTAAATCCAATCATTTGATTTTTTGGGCTGCAGACTAACAGACTAAAATGTGGTGGAGAGTTCCATAGCATGAGAGATTTTGGTAAGGTATAATTTTTAAAACGGGGTGATCATTGGAACTATGGAAGAATGGTTAGTGAAATCCTTATCCTAAAAGAAGCGATGATATCCAATGCCTCATTTGCCAAGAGCACAAGGAAGGGATGGGATTCCACTATCATTTGGAAAGTTAGAGACACTGAGCTGGTCAGCATCTTTCCACTTCAAACATTCTCCCATTCCATGATCCTACCCCATATTCTTCTCTCCTGAAGCTGACAGCCAGAGGCTCACATTCAGTGCCCATGTGACTTTGAAAAAGTACGTAAGCTCTCTGAGCCCTGACACCTTGTTTTTCTCATGTGTAAAATATAAACCATTTCCCAGGAGTGTTCTGTGGACCAACATTGATAATAACCACAATAATAACAGATCACTTTATCTCACATTACTCACTGTGTATGCCTAGTTCCATGGCAGGTCCAATTCTGGTAATTTTATATCAGTTATGTTTTAAAATCTTCAGCAAAAAAACATTCAACGAGGGAGATGATTGCGTTTGTCGTGAGGCTCGTGGTAGTTAAGGGACTCATCAGAAGTCATACAGCTAATGGGTGTGGCTTTGAACACAGGTGTCTGACTCTGGAGCCTGTTGTGGAGCATATCAGTGACTTAGTACTTCTCCATTTCCTTTTTTCCAGTTTATCTGATGTTATGGCAAAATCCTCAAAATATGTCCTTATAGCCACTCCCTGTCTGAATTTTATAATTTGTTGTTCTCTTTCTCCCTTTCTCCTGTTTAATCTCTAGCTAAAATATTGTCTTTATTTTAAATGTTCATACATGTAAAAACTCATCCCGAATATATGGTTCTTCTGGACACTCTGGTTTTTTCGGAGAGAAGTGGAAGAGGGAGAGGGAGAGCGAACGACCCACGAACTCAAATGGCCTTTGTAGCCTCTGTTCTCTGCTTTCACTTCAGAATGCTGTGTCACCAGTGAATCTGCTCCTGGTCATCTCTCCTTTCCTGGAAAATACCAGCCCCATTTCACTTCCCTTTTGAAATTCACACAGATCTCTGTGCCCCTGATCACACTGGCTGTACTGCAGTGGGCCTCACTAATGGCACAATATCTTTTTCATAACAAAGTATCCAAAATGGCACAGTAGACTTTTGTGCCCAGCCAGAATCACTGCATTCATCAGAGATACCATGTGCCGTCTATTGGATACCCTCATTTTCTCTTTTCAGGAAGGGCTGCTATCGGCTTTCATTCAGCCTCTTAGGAACCAAGATCTTATTTTCTCTAAGTCTTTGGCTGCTGTTTTCTAACCAATGCCTGTCTCCATTTCTGTAGGACATCAACAGACCAAAATGCCCCTAATGATGCCTGGGACTTGGATTCAAGGAGGGTAGGCATTCTCTCCAAAGTCTGTTCTGAAAATATTTCTGCTCACCTGTGTGATCCCTGCACACTATTCTTCCTCCGTCAGTGGACTCCAGCAAACATATGACTCTCTGTCTGGGGGGTGGGGTGCAGTCTCACGTATGCATCATAAAGGAGCCATTCTTTCTGCTCGGGCTAATAGGTTTCCATGTGCAGTGTGTTCAGCCTGACTCTGTAGTGGCCACAGAAGGTGCTCTAGAAATTTTAAAAGAGTAATATGCTAAAAGTCTTGATGTATGATCCTATTTCAAGGAAGGCAAAGAAATTTGAGAGCAGAGGGGCCGAGGACTTAACAGAATGCCTCCAGTGCCTGCCTTGCAAGCACAAGGTCCCAGGTTCAATCCCTGGTAACCATATACAACAATACCGGACATGGAGACTCATGCCCACCAGCAATCAGTACCACATACCGCAGTGCTGGGCGTGGTGGTTCATGCCTATAATTCCAGCACTCAGGAGGCAGAGACAGGAGAATTGTTGAGTTCAAGGCAGAGTTCAGGACCAGCCTAAACTACAAAGCAAGACCCTGTCTCAAAAAACTAAAAAGAAAAGAAAGAAAAAGAAATTTGAGCGCAGAGCCTGAAATAGATTGATTGTAGTTTAATTTTACCTGTGTGTATTCATAGATCAAGCCTGTAATAATATCAGTATTCCCCAGAATGTATTCTACACAGTGCATCATTTAATCTGTATAAGAAGACTTAAAGGAATATACGATCATCCTGATTCTAGAGAGACCATTAGGCTAAGGAAGCTTAAGCAATGTGCCTAATAGAACGCAGCAACTAGGATCAAAGAGATTTGAATCCAAGCCTTGGCTGACTCCCAAGCCCATAGCTGAGCTCTTGTTCTACAGCCTCACTTGCTTTTTGTTCCAGGGCACCTTTCTGAGGTTTCCGTGTTGACTCTCTGGTTAATATTTACTTCCTCCTCCCTGGTCCACCACATCAAGGGTGTGGCACAAGCTTTTCAGTTCCTGCGTGTTTGCTCCTCTGTTTAACCCAGCTTTCCTCCTCTCCAAAGGGAAGTGAAAAGTGACAGCCTTTAGTTCACAAAGAACCAAGAGCTCAACCCAGTGCCTGATTTGCTTGTCCATAGGAGTTTGGGGTTCTTTTCATATTGTTGAAGCTTTATTGGTGGCAAAATGGCTCAAACAATACCTGACCTTCAGACAATCCCAGAGAATATGCAGGAAACCCCTAAGTACCCAGGGTCACTGGGGTCCAGTGAATTGATGAAATGTCCTGGTTCCCTGGGTTATTGAAAGGGGGTAGCCATGCAGGAGGGGGAATTATGGGCCTTTGTTTTTTTTTTTTTTTCCTACTGTAGAATCAATATGGGAGGGATAATGTGGGCTTCAGATTTACTTAAGCTAGTGAGGTGATCTTGGGCAGTACTCTGGGCATGTTTGCCCCTCACTGGTGAAATGGACATATTAATGGAATGCTACAGGAATATTTTGTGGCTCTATGAAATTTTAAGTATAAAATATTCAACAGATACCTTACATACTGATGGTGCTTCCCAAACCAAAGCAATCTCAAGTGACACAGGCACCGCGTTCATCCTTGCTGGCTTCTAAGACTTTGTGTGAGGCTAGACCTGTTAGGTCTACTGTTGATTCCAGGATTCCAACCTGGGCAGCAGGACTTCTCATTCTTCTCTGCCTCTTATGTGTGTTGCTGAGAATCACTTAGATAATTCTTTGTTTTTCTAGTAAAAAGAAAGGGAAAAGGCAAGGGGGAAGAAAAAGAGAAAACAAGCCTGGGCAGTTTTCAAAGTGAGTAAAGTTGATGTTTGGTATCATTTTTCCCTTAAAAGGGAAGAGGAAGTGTGTTAGAGTTGTTTCAACTAGTGCCATTAGAGAGAAAGAGAGGGAGAGAAGGAGGGAAGCAGAGAAAAGAGACACAGAAAAAGAGAGCTTTTCTCTTTTCAGATTATACCACAGTGAAAACTGCTCTTTCTGCTCTTAAGTCACTGATTTCATGCCACAGTTTCCTCATCTGTGAAAATAAGCAACTGCACCCTGCACACTGACCACACTGTAGAGGAGCTTAATGCCTATGGTAACAGAGAGTCCCAAAACATGGCTCACCCTGAGGTGAAGAGACAGAAGTGGAGAAGGGGCACCTGGCTAGAAAGAATAAAACTGATTCTGAAGTTGGGCTTCCATGGTCAGCAGCCTGGTGGCTTTAGGCCTGTCATGTCCACTCTCAGCACTGCAGGTCCCTTGTCTTGCAAAGAGGAAAACAGAACCTGGCACCTGTGCTGTCCAGTTTGGAAGATCCAGTGAGACCCCTCTTGTGAAGGCAACTTGCAGACTGCAGTTGAAGGGCACGTTATTGCTGCAACAGTTGAAGTTCAGCCCACTGAGTTGTGGTCTTTTTCACACAGCAAAAGAACAAGCACATGATTCCTTTTAGTCATATGCATTTTAGGGAGCTTCTGAGATCCCCTTGGAATTATCCCTTCAGCCTCTTCCACATCTCAAAGCAAGGTGACTGTTGGAGAAACTAGGGTAGGCACGGAGTGGAGAATGCACACGGGTGCTTGAAGAGGCAGCCAGAACCCAGGGCCCAGAGACACTTGCCATGAAGGAATATGGACCCAATGGGTCCAGATCTGATTTTTCAAGCAGTGCCACTGATCATGATTTTCTTCAAATATAAAATCTTCTATTTTTTAAATGCAGAATCAAAAATATTAATAAACACTACAGAGGACAAGTTCTAGGGCTTAAACCATAACTGAGCACCTCAGCCTTATGTGGGAGATTGGGCCTGATACACAGAGAGTAGAAAAAAGAAGGCTGCTGGTGTGGCAACAGCTGAAGCCCAGCACTCAACTGCAGTATCTGTCACTCTTTGCTGGCTATTGTCAAGTCCCTGTAGTCTACCACGCTGGACTTCTTTTTCCACAAAGGAAATGGAAGGAGCAAGAGACAATAGACAAAAAGGGGAGAATAGAGCTAGTAAAAGGGGGAAGAGAAGAGAGTAGAAGATTCTTAACTGGCTCTTGCATGCCTTTCAGGGGACACAAATAGGCATCCTTTTCCCTCCCTTGTTCCAGCGTCCTCAGAAATGATGGCCTGACTGTTGCCTCCAACAAGGAGAAATATACACACTACCTCCAAATGCCAAAGGTTTAATTTTCATGCCATCGTGATGCCATACTGCTGGTCAAGTTTTCAAAACAAAGTGAGAAAAGTGACTTCTGAAGACATGGCTGAGTTGGCTCCATTCCAGTACCCTAGCCCCTGCGCCACACAAAGAGGAAGTAAGCTATAAAGAAGTTTGGATATCATCTATGGTTGTTTTTAAAATGCAGTAACTACTTCACCTGAGTGTACCAGGTTGGTGTTAGAAATATGTGGGGGAGGAGTCATCATGTGCCTAATGACCTAAGTTCTTGGCTGATCCTTGACTCACCTGTTGTCTCTGGGTTGAGTTAAGGTTATAACTTTCCTTTTATCCTGGTCCCTTGCCTACTTCCTACAATAGGAACCACAGCATCTCAGTACCATGGCTTTGGTGACTGGTGTCAAGAGCAGTCAGAATTTGGAGAGAGCCACTCATGAAGTATGTGGTTTAATCTCTATGAACCCCACTTTCCTTATATCCAAAATAGTAATAACCCATACCACTTAGACTCACAGAAAAAATTAAAACCAAATAAGGAATGTAAAATAATCCAGAACAAGACGCATGAGCATTATTTAATAAAAGTTTCTTCTGACCAGGCAGGTGAGAGTCTCTCTAGAACCCCAGACTCTAATTCTAAGCAGAAACTAAAGCAAAATGGTGCCAGGCTCCCTGGGATTGAATATCCTGATTCTACCACTTCAACAAGTCACTTAAGATGAAGGATGCAAATTGTAACAGTACCTGCTGCATAGGGCTATTGTAAAAACTGTCAGTGATAACATTTGTAATTTGCTTCACACAATACCTGGGCCATAACCTGCATTTCATGACTGATAAATATTGTTAGGCAAGCAAGAATCATGGAACACAAGCTTCTGAGTTTATCTCAGCCCTTTCCCTTTATAGAACTTTTAGTCAGGAAGAAAGATGAAGAGGATTTAAGTGAGATTTTTCATAATAAAGCTGCAGTAAATGCCACTAGGTCCCACTCATATAATCTCAGGATGTAGCATGGTAGCTAAGTAGTGATCCAACTAGGCCACTACACCTGGTGACTGTGATGTTCCAACTTCCAATTGCTGATGGCTCCGTGTCTCATCTCTCTGGCATCCACGGCCTATTCTGCGGTCAGCAGAGTGGAAATTCTGAAGAATTAATGTTCCTTCTAGAGCAGTTCTCAACCAGCAACTGATGGCAACTGCTGTACAAATACCCCACCCCGCCCCCTCACATCTCAGTCAGTAACTCCAGGTGTGTGGACTTTCACTGGCCCTTGGAGTTCCCTAGTAGGCCTAAACTCATTATTCTATGGCTCCATCACACATCATTTACTGACCATCTCCCTGCCTTGTTCCAATCTTCACTCTCTTTCAAGGGTTTACTAGAATCATCTCCATAGAAGCATCTTGGAATTTAGAGTCTACTTTAGGGGAAACTAAATCATGATGATCTATCCTGAAGTGCCAGGCTGAATATCCCAAGTGATGATGTCTATTTAGGCTCAAGTGCCAGGTTCCGTCGGTCAGGAGCAGGACCAAGGCCTAATCCCTGGTTTCCTCCATAGCAACTGTTATGTGCTGCATACATGATCCCCGCGCTTTTCTAACTCACCCTGAGTCCTTGTTTAGGAGCTGACTTCCCTGGAACTGTCTCTGGAGGCAGGAAGCCACGGCTGGGCTGATGTAAGAATCTGGAATTGTGACTCTAGGCTATGACCACATCCCAGCTGTGGGCTTCTCAATTTAAATGCAACATCTGTGAACAAGAGGAAGCACACTCCATCCAGGCAAATTGGAATTCTCTTTCTGCTTTCTCTTTTAGCAGAGGATAGAAAGTAAAAACACCCAACTCTCTGGGCCATTTAGCTGTAGAAATAAAAATAATAATTAGAACGGTAGATTCATTTGAAAGAAGTCAATCTTACAACAGTAACAGCAACTAAAATATGCTCTTTTCAAATAAGAAAAACAATGAGATAAAAGGTTAAATTCAGAAGTGCTACTTCTGTATTGGGTAGTTGGTGTGTAAATAAGTTCTAGCCTAATTTTCCATGAAAAATAAAAATAAAGAGAAAATGAAAGATACTCAGAGACAACTCTGACACTCAAGTGTTCACAAGAAAAAATTAATACATTGCAGGGACAAATCCACCCTCTCCAAAATGCTGCTCCCCTGCTAAAGAACATGCTTCCATGGTGGGTTTTCCCTCCATATAAGCAGGGAGTTTGAAAGCACAGCAATAAACTAGAGTGTGGGGACCCAGCCCTTAGAAAGAGCAAAGAAATAAAAGAGCAGATTTTCTTCCAAGAAATTGGATTTTTGCAACAAATTCAGGGCCTGGACAGCTTAGTAGAAAACAGAACATTTAGACTTTCCTCTTTCAGCTCTCCCAAAACAAACAGTCATTTTCGGCCACTTACAGGTGTTTTTCTTCCCAAAACAAACACAGAAACAAATATTTACAGACTTATGAAAATTCAACAAAAGTCACCTGGGTGCAAGGTTTCCTTACCTGTGCCCAAGATTTCTGGCCTGAGATTATTAAATAAAATGTCACACCTCATTTCCATTGCAAGCCAGAATACCCTCAAACCAAAGAGAATTAGTTCCAGAATGTATTCATACAAATAAAGGCCACATCTTTTCAAGAAAGTGATTGTAGCTCTAAGGAAGAATGCGCTATAGACAAAGGAAATGCCAGGGACTTTTTGGCATCTGCCAGCATTTGGGGAAAGGCCCTCAAAGAGCATAAGACCCCCCTTGTGAATCAATCTAATATGTTGACCACTAGTACAGTGTCGCTGGCTGCCATGCCATCCATCTTGAATAATTGCTCACTGAGTCCTTTGTGGCAAAGGCTCTTGTTTGTTTTTTCCCAAATGTCCCAGATGTGAACAAGTCACAGAAGTAGAAAATGTAGTTGAAGGTGGTTACTCCCAGCACTCCCACTTCACCATTTTTGCTTTCTTCTCCCATAGTACTGGAGAACCAGACAAGAAAAGACAGTGAACATATTTATGGAAAGAGAAAAGAAATGAAAGAGGGAAAAAGGAAGGAAAGAGAAGGTGGGAAGGAAAAGAAGCAACAGAGGGAAGAATGGAGTGAAAGATGGAAAGGAGGAGTGGGGGGGGAAGAAACAGCTAAGAAAGTGAAGAAAAGGGTAGGAAGGAAGGAAAAAGAGGAGAGATAAAAAGAAAGAACGAGAGAGATAGAGACCTGCTGTTGTCAGACCCAAGCTGGTTTACACTGAGGAGCCAGATAGCCTCTCAGTGAAAAGCTGAGATTAAGCTCACAACATAATTTCCATTATGTTAATGTTGCTTTAAAATATATTGCACAGAGTGCTGCAACAATCAAATTATCAATTATAATGTCTACTCAGAGTAGAAAAGTGTTACAAACAGAGGGCTGATTACTGCTTCAGTACATCCAATCTGCATACTCATTGTTCAGTACAGGGAAAACAAATTATCTTGTGTTGGCCCCAGTTCAAATTTAATTAAATGAGTGCAAAGCAATTATAATAAAGTACAATAGTGTAGTAATGAAAGGAAAATAACTCATTAACCTATTAATCTTTATTTATGTTCCTCTCAAATAACTATGTAATTTCTTTATCACCGCATCCCATAAGAAAAAGTAGGGTCTCACTGCTCATGGCCTGGTTTAAAAGGTTCAATTTGGTGAAGATGCCTTTGCTGCCACCATTTATGTCAACTTGCCTTCATTTCAGGGCCAGCCCACCACTACGGAACACACATCCTATCCCGTCATGCTCTCTGCCCACATGAACCACACGGATGTGGTCTAGATTTAGCTCTCCTCTCTCACATGGCCCCAACACTTGTCAGCTGTGCACAGTAAATAAATGGCTCTGGAAGCCAAGTTGCAGTTACCACTGCATCTGGGAGAGAAGCATCCCCAACATCTCTGTGTGGGACAATGTGAGATGAGACTGAGTGGAGAATCTCCTCATGTGTAGAGAGAGCCCGGACTTTAAAACACTAACAACAGCTAATAATCCAGGTGATATTCACAACAGCTAATCATCCAGAGGGTTTTATATTAGGATTTTCAATATGAAATGCCCCCCAAAGACTTGTATACTGAAGGCTACATCCCTAGTACAGCAATATTCAGAGATAAGGCCTAGAGAGATGACTGGATTCTGAGATCTCTAACCTTGTCGGTGGGTTAATCCATAGATGAGTTAAGGGCTGGGTCAGCTTTCAGGAAGTGAGTCTTGTTGAAGAAGACTGAGGGGAAGTCTTTTAAAAACATATTTCTTCCTTGACTTTTTCCACTGGATGCTCACTAACCTCGGTGAGATAAGCAACCCAGAATGCCATGATGTTCTGCCCAAAGCCATACAGCCAGGGGACCAGCACCCTTGGAACCCTGAGCCAAATCAAACCTTTTCTCCTGTAAGTTGTTTTTCCTCAGTATTTTGCCACTGTGGTGGAAAGTTAACTAATAAACTCAGTGAAGCCTCTCAACCGCACTGTGAAGTTGTCTGTTTTATAGATAAGGAAATGAAGTTTTAGGGAATTATTTTGCCCGAGCTTCATCATGTAAAAGTAGTAGATCTAGCATTCTGATTTAGGTGTACAACTCTAAGTCCTCATTTCATTCCTCTAGGACCTTATAATCAGTGTGGTTCAAGCACCAGCAGCATCATCTGGGAAGAGGTTCCTGAGCTTACGGGGTCCCATCCTAGAACTGCAGAATCAGACACACTTTCCAGATCTACTTGTGGGTTGAAGTCTGTGGCACTCACCTTGCTGGATGCCACACTCCCTCCCTGGAGAGAACAGTAATTCAAATGAATCTTCCAGGGAAAGGATTCTCCAAAGGAGCTGTCACTGACCACTCAGTTTAGCATTTCCCTGCAGCTTGCAGCTCCTTAAGATGACCTCAAGATATTCTCAGGTAATCAGGCTTGACTCTGGCTTCCATTAGTATACCATTTGAGGACAAGGCTGGAGGTGGAGGATATTATAAAAAGCAAACAAGGCTGGCCTTTCTGGAAACTTAGTGATAAAACCTTCACCCTTTCCTTAAAGGAAAATGAGGAAGAAGGAGAGGAAAGAACATGAGTTGAGGAAGAAAATAGATATTCCTTAAGTTCTACTCTGTGCTTAGAGATTTTCTGTTTTAATTAATTGAATTTTCATGACAAACATCTTTTTTTTAAGACAAGGTGACTGACAAGAGGTTTATGAGTTCTGCTTAAGTCACCCACAGAGCTGATAAGAACCTGATAAGATTTTGTTTGGCTTCAGCATTTATATGTTTACCATTTTACCTTCTCCAGAAAGGAAAGAAGGTAGGAAGGAGGGAAGAGAAGAAAGGACAAGGGAGAAAGAAAGGAACACCAGGTCAGATTAACCCAAAAGACAACGTGGCAGTCATTCGTTTTATTCATCAAATATTTCCATGTCTTACTCTCTGAAGTACATTAAGGGTTATCCTTTCTCTCCCTTCAGGAATAGTCAAGGGCTGTGTGCATAGCTTTGGTGAGTGAATTGCCAGTGCAAGTTTCATGTTTCATTTTCAGATCAAATATATAAAGTTGCTTATAGAGACTTTAGAGCATTGTCTCTCTGCTCTTGGCCATCACAGTTGGTAATATTCAAGATGGCGTATTTCCCATCAGCCTGTGTCCTTGAGTTCTTATGCTGACCAGAGATTTCAGGTCAACCTCTGGTGCACATGTAGTAAGAAAATATAAGCCTTCATATTTTTTT
>PVIR01000555.1:0-37500 GCA_004026965.1 Petromus typicus
TTGAAATAATGCTATGTTCTAGCGATGGAACTCACTAGTACAGCGTTTGCTTAGCCTCCACAAGGACCTAGGTTCAATCCCCAACACCGCAAAAATAAATAAATCAATAAATAAATACCAGGAACTCATACATTCCCTCTTAACCTCCAAAGAATGTTTAAAAAGGGTCACTATATGTGCTCTTCCCCCAAATTTTTGATAAGCAATTCTTAATGACTCTTATTTGGCAGTGTTATATAATATAATCATCAGCTTCACTGATTCAGGTCATAATTGAAACAATATATATTTTTTTACTATGTTTGTTGTAATTACATAATTAGGGAGTTAAGTAAAAGAAGGAATGTTTTTAAAATTAATTATTATTTGAGCACCAATTATCACTAAACTCATAATCATAAAAATCAAGAAAATATATTTCATTTACTAAATTTTCAAGATTTGGATACTCTGATTTTAAGACAGGTTTGCTTCTTAAAAATAACCCCATCTAAATATGGCTTGCTTATTCATCCAACTAATATTCATTCTATGTTCCTAAGTACATGAAATTCTAAATAGAGATAGAAAAAGAGATCAAGAAGTTTATAATTTTTTTTTTTTTTTGAGGCAGGGTCTCGCTTTGTAGTTCAGGCTGACCCTAAGCTCAGCCTCAAACTCACATCACAGTAATCCTCCTGCCTCTGCCTCCCAAGTGCTGGGATTACAGGCGTGAGCCACCATGCCCGGCACTGTGGTATGTGGTGCTGATTGCTGCTGGGCGTGAGTCTCTATGCTCAGCATTGTATGTGGTTACCAGGGGATTGAACCCAGGCCCTTGCGCTTGCAAGACAGGTGCCGGAACCACTGAGCTAAATCTCCGGCCCTATAATTTCTTTCTCTTTAAAATTATCATTTTTAATTTTATTGGTCCAATTTAGCTCTATGTGATGATCACATTCATCGTAGAGAATTTGTACCTTTGCTCAGCATCTCCTGATCCCTTCTTTTCTCCATTCCACTCTGTTCACCTCTCCCTTCCTCATTGACAAAAGCCCTGTTTCCACTTATTTCTTCTTTTCTCAATGTTTTCTCTTCCTTCTCCCCCTCTCCTCTCCTAGTTCTCTCTTCCTATTGAACACTTTTTTCTTATTTCACATTGTGTATTATACACTTTGGTACCTATTTACATTTTCACTTTCTTACACCAGAAATATTTACGCATATGAGTCTGGTTTACTTCACTTAAGAGTATAGTTTCAAGGTGCATCCATTTCGCTATAAGTGTCTAGAGTTTATGCTTTTTTATGGCTGAGTTATGTTCCATTAGGTAGGAAAAAACATGTTCATCCTCTCTATCTATTCATCAGCTGATAGGCATTGAGGCTATTTCCAAGATTCAGCTATTATAAACTGCCATTATAAACATGGGTGTGCATGTATTTGTGAGGTATAATGCTTTTAAGTCTTTTGGGAAGACTTTCCAGAAGAGCAAAAGGAAGGTCAAATGGGACCTCTACTCCTAGTTTTTTGAGGAATTTCCACACTGATTTCCACAGTGGTTGCACCAGTCTGCTCTCCAAGCAGTAGTAGAGAAAGGTTCTGTTTTCTCACATCCCTCAGTGTTTGTTGCTGGCTGATTTCCTGATACTATCCATTCTTTCTGGAGTGAGATCGGAACTCAGAGTTGTTTTAATTTACATCTCTGAGACAACCAGTGGTGGTGAACATTTTTCATATGTTTATTTGCCATTTGTATTTCTTCATCTGAGAAGTATCTATTCATTTCTGATGCCCATTTCGGCATTGGCTCTTTAAATTTGGGATTGGGTCTTTAAATTGGTTCTTTAAATTTGTGTTTTTTTCAATTCTTTATTTGTTCTAGATATTTCTTTTTTGTCTGATAGACTACTGGCTAGAATTTTTCCTACTCTGTAAGTTATGTCTTCACTTCATTGATGATTTCTTTTGCAGTACTAAAATTTTTAACAGGATGAGATCTCAATTGTTGATTCTTTATTATTTCCCCTGCAGTCTGGACTTTGTTCATGAAGTCTTTGTCTAACCCTATGTCCTCAAGAGTTTTCCCTACCTTCTCTTCCAGCAGAGTTAGTATTTCTGTTCTAATATTTAGATCTTTGATCCATTTTGATTTTAGTTTAGTGTATGAGGAGAGATGTGGTTCTAGTTTTAATCTTCAGCATGTAGAAAGCCAGTCTTTTCAGCACTACATATTGAAAATGTTGTCCTTTTTTCCAGTAGACATGTTTTGCCTTATTTCAAAGATAAAGTGGCTGAGTAGATGAGGTTTGTAATTTGATGGCAAGAGAAAAATTAACCAGTGGTCTTGAACCACACATTAGAAAGTGGAGGAGATGATGCTCAAAGCAGATGTGTAAGAATGGTGAAAGTTGATGTATAATGAAAGAAAAAATGATGAAAAAGTAGAAGATGAGAAAGGTGTTCCATGCAAAATGTAAATGTAAAAGGAAGAAACTGAAGTGAAAAAGGTAGTGAAATATGACAGTGAGAAACTGGATAAAATCAAGAGAGGATTTGAAGGAAAATGGGGGAACTTGGAGATCATATATTTTTTGTTTTGTTTTTTTTGAGACAGGGCCTCGTTTTGTAGTTCAGGCTGGCCCTGAGTTCAGCCTCAAACTCCCATCACAGCAATCCTCCTGCCTCTGCCTCCCAAGTGCTGGGATTACAGGCGTGAGCCACCACGCCTGGCACTGTGGTATGTGGTGCTGGTTACTGCTGGGCATGAGTCTCCACGCCCAATATGGTGTGTGGTTACTGGGGCTTGAACCTGGATCCTTGCACTGGCAAGACAGGCACCGGAACCACTGAGCTCAATCCCCGGCCCTGGAGATCATATTTTTAAGTGAAATATATATATACTTTTTATAACCCACTGAATGCTATGCTGGTCTTTGAGGAACGCAGAAAGATACTAAACAATAAGGATCTGAAAACTCATCATAGTCTTATTTGAGAGAAAAGAAAAATCTACTCAAACAAAACTAGTAGGAGACACTGCCAAATATCAAGACAGAAACAAATGTTTAAGGTTATAGGGCTTTCATATAAATGAAAGAAAGAGAAATGTAAGATCATCTGTAGTGGTTTTCCAACTGTGTTTCCTAGAACCTTGGGGCCTCGTGGGGTGTTCCAGGAGTTCCACAAAGAAAGATGTGTTCTCTGCCAAGCATTGAAGGTTTAAATTGGTTCACTTGACAATGTTTGTAATAACAAAGATTATAAGCATTTTAGATGTCTTTGACCCAGGTGCTGTACAAATAAATTGCAGGGGCTTTACACAATGAAATACCAAATAGTTATTTTTAAAAAAGAGAAAATAATAAATATTTATTGTCAAGTAAAAATCTCAAAGATCTAGCTAGAATTAAGTACAAAATATACACTGGAGAAAAATATGGATGGCATAATCTTATTTCTTTAAAAAAAAAAAAAAACAGATGTAAAGCCTGGGAATATAGCTTAGTGGTTCAGCCATCTATCTGATAAGAGCAAGGTCCCAATTTTGATCCCCAGTAACTACATACTACAATTCTGGGCATGGTAGTTCATGCCTGTGATCCCAGCACTTGAGAGGAAGAGGCAGGAAGATTGCTGAGTTCAAGGCTTGCCTGGTCTATGCAGTGAGCTTAGAACTAGCCTGAACTACAAAAACAAGTTTCTGCCTCAAAAAACAAAACAAAACAAAACAAAACAAAACCCCAGATATAATTATGTGTATATAGTTTGCAAAAGTTTTAAATATTATTTTTAGAAAGACACAGTGTTTTGAGAATTTTATGTTAGTAACAGGACTGGACGTGGCATAAGGAGCAAATGGAAAATTATTGAAACTCCTCAAATTTTTTTTGTTTTGTTTTGTCTTGTTTTTTGAGACATGGTCTCACTTTGTAGTTCTGGCTGGTCCTGGGCTCACTACATATCCCAGCTGAGCTTCGAACTTATAGCAAATCCTCTTGCCTCTGCCTCCCAAGTGCTGGGATTACAGGCATGAGCCACCACGTCCAGCATTATTGTATGTGGTTATTGGGAATTGAATTTGGGACCTTGTTCTTGTCAGGCAGATGCCAGAACCACTGAACTAAATTCCCTGCCCAACTTCTCAAGTTTTTGATAGAAAACTGAGATTCTGGGAGACTGTGATTTATCTATACAGTAACAATGGTCAAAACCTGAAACATAAATCCAATATTTGATTTCTCATTTGCTTCTCTTTATGCCTCAGGAAAAGATCACTATGGACAGGAATCATTTGCAAAAACTTTATTTCTTTTCCACCTCTATTTTCTACATTGCCTCCACCCATGTTTGCTACCATAGATTATTTCCTCCTCTCTCTTCCTATCTTACACACAGCTGGCTTTCCTGTCTCCCTACTATGTACAGTTTCACTTATCATGCAGTGGTGCTCAGAGCTTCTCTTGCTTACTGTACAAATAGGACTTTTCTCCTGGAAGGACAGCCTGTCTTGACCTCAAGTAGTAGGGCAGATACTGCGAAGCAGGCATAGCAAACCGTAGTTGAATTGAAATGCACATTGTGTTTTAGATTCTTGAGGCCAGTCATTCCCACATTTATAAATAGGGATAAATACCTGAGCCTGTCCCTTTAGTCTGGGTTGCTGTGCAGAATATCATTAAAGATACAGAGGTGTTAAATAGTTCCTTTACTAAGTAGCTTTGGTGAAATCAAAATCTACTCTGTCCTTTATTCATGTGAGAACTTGGGCAAACTGTGCCTCAACCTCTGTAACTGTCAATTTCTCTCTTTGTTAAATGAAATAAAGAATAACACTCAACTCCTAGAGTTGTCATTTGGACTAAACAAGATGGCGCCTGGGAAGTGCTGAGCTCAATGGTGGCACATCAGTACTCCTCGTTGTTACTGTTCTTCTCCTTAGATCTTTACAATATTGGAAGGAAGTTGATTAATTTAGCCTTCTTTTATTTTGGAAAAGTTCTCCTTGACTTAAAAAAAAATAAGAAATCTATTTTTTAAGAAATAAATCTTTCACTCACTTCTGTGGATTTGTCTATTTTTTCTTTCAATTGAGCAACTCCTGCATGTGAGGCTCCATGGAGATGGAGGGATGAAATGTCTTGGTCCCTGAGTTCACGGCACTTAGCATCCAGCAGGCCTTCCTGTCACTCTCAAGCACAGGAGAGAGCACCTGGCTCAGTCAGAGCTCACAGTATCTAGCATGCTCGTTCAGAGGGTAAACAAGGGCAGCAATGTTTCTTCTGTCGGCTGGCGAAATGCAGTGAAAGGTACAGCTCAAGGGCTCTTAAACCTTTCAGTTTGGGGATCTTTTCACATTCTTATAACTTGAAACTTTTTCTAGTAAGCATTTAAAACATAGGATATAATTGTTGTTGAATATTTTAGAAATGAAAGTACAGAAAGTTTTAAAATACTTATTTTGAGAGCTGGTGTGTCGGGTACTTGCTTAACATGAGAGAAACTCTGGGTTTAATCCCTCATATGACCAATGAATAAATAAGAAAGCAAATAAATAAATAAATGTTAACATATGTAACCTATTTTTAAAAATATCTATATAGTTAGGAATACAGAAGAGAAGATAACTCTTTGAAATTTCATTCACTTTTGGAGAAAGTAAAAGAAAAAAAGAGCTTTTCCATCACGGTGAACAGCTTCTTTCACCATCTGTTTCCATCCTTATACATGAGCCCATCTACACTTCTAATGGCTTAAGAATTCAAGGCCATCAATCTCATCCTAGTGGCTTTGTATTCCCTTTTTTCTTTGCCCTTGAAAACTGTCAGTCCTAGGATACATAACTCAGTGGTGAAGTTGTATGTTTTGAAACACAGAAAGAACTGCCTGAAAACTGTAATTCTTGGACTCCCCAGCCAGAGAGCACAGAAGGGCATTACTAAGAGTGATGAAGAAATGCACCATCAGCCAGGTACAACAATAATTCATCCCTATGATTCTGCTGCTCAAGGCTGAGGCAGGAGGATGGCAAGCTTAAGGCAGCCTGGGAAATTCAGTAAAACCAAGTCTCAAAATACAAGGCAGGGGAAGATCCACAGGTGGGATGGCACTCAGTGGTGGAACACGTCATGCTTGAGGTCTTGAGTTCATGTGCTGAAAAAAAAGTCAAAAAACCAGTGGTAATTCAGCGAGGGCATGGTCACTGTACCATCAGGAACAGGAAAAGTGCCTTCCTGAAGCTCAGATTTCATTAAAAGCAGGTCAACCACCAAGTCTAAATATGTTCCCGTGGTTCACCTTGTAGGTTAGTCTTTACCCCAAGCAGATATTGCTTTGCATTGTTTGAAAAAATGTCTTATAACTCTGCCTATTCTCTTCTCTTTACCAAAATACATTGTTCAGTATTGAATGGTTCAGCAAGTCTAAAATATCTAAAGTTACAACACTGAAATCTACTTTCTTCTCTATTTCCCAGTGTCAGTGTGGACTTTCAAACACGTGCAGCCCAAAGCCCACAGTTTAGACATACCTAGCCTAGGTTTCATTAAGTGAAGAACTCTTTTTAAAAATATTTTTTTGTAGAGTAGCATCATTTTCTCAGCCATTAATGATAGAAAGTGGAGTCATCTCTCACCCATCTCCCAATTTCCATCCCACTATTCTGGTTTAAAACAAACATTCAGATCTCAGCAACATAGACATGTGCAATGATTTCACAGTTGCTCTAATCACTGCCTTTAACTGTGTCCTGTTAAATTTCTCTTCTCTGTCCCTAAAAACATCATAGAGCTTTCAGTTATTTTTGTAGCCCAGATTAAACTCATTTTGAGCCTGGCAATGCTAGGGCACATCTGTAATCCCAGGTTGAGGCAGGAGGATCACAAGTTTGCACCCAGCCCAGGAAATTTAGTAATTTTGTGAGATCCTGTCTAAAAATTTAAATATAGAAAAAGAACTAGTCAGGGCCTTGAGTTCAATACTAAGTAAGTAAATAAAAGAGCTTCACTTTTACTTATTTAAAATGTTAGTCCAGATAAAAAAATCCAACCTTTGCTTTTGATTTATTTCCAATTCAAAACATGTCTTCTGTTGTGCAGTTGGACTACAGACCCTCAGTGACCTGAAGTGAGAGGCTTACCTCAAGATGTGAGGGACTCTTAGGTTCCACTGACCTATAGATTGTTGTGTCTGCTCCTTCTATTTCTATGTGGAACTATACTAGGGTTATCTTGTTTTTGTTAGTTATATATTAAATGTGTAGGGGGCAACATTTATTTTACAGTTATTTGGATCAAAATGAATAAGCACTGATCTACTAAACTACCACAAAATCCTAAAATTTGAGCCTAAGCTCAGGAATAAACAAGAACTTTGGTTGTATCTTTTGGGGTAAGAGTAAATAACTGCATAAAAGGAGAGAATAAAATGTGGCCGAGAGAGTGAAGGGTGATAGAGTGTATTCTTGTTCAAAACGTCTCCCACTCTTCTCTACTGGAGCTGTTCTCCTCACTGAGGACCATTAGACTTGCTCACATAACATTCTTTGACTAACAAGAGAACACTTGGTATAGATCATTTTCCAGCACAAACTTACGGGGGCTTTCCCTTCTGCCAAGCAATCCAGGATGCTAGGATAGTGTCATTCCTTCATCCTGGACCCAGAATGGAAAGAGCTCGTGACAAACTCCCTGGGTGACCTGCAGTGGTCATGTGAGTCATGCAGGGTAAGCAAGGAATGGATTCTCGCCATAAGCAAAGTATTGAGGGCCTTTTATTACCACAGCATATCCTAGACTAAGTGCTCTTAATCTTTAAATTGCTTCCTATGCTTATGTTTTCCTCCCCTCCACAGCCTTCCCTACTGAAGACTGCATGTTTCAGACTTGCTGCACTATACAAAACTAGCAAGTTACTTGACCTACAAAATAAAACACATGATACTGAAATGTTATTATTATTAACTCATATCTAAATAGTGCCTGTAAGAACTCAATAAAAATTTTCAGCTCAACTTTCTTCTCTATAAGAGAGGTAGGTAAGGTCAACTTGAATTATTTGTTATTCTTGCAATATCCCAGTACAACTTCTAGCTTCCATTTTTTCATAGATTTAGGAAATCTGAATAATATTCCTAATTTCATTCTTTTCTTTTCTTTTTTTTTTTTTTTTAGGTTTTTTTTTTTTTTTTTTTTTGAGACAGGGTCTCACTTTGTAGTTCAGGCTGGCCCTGAGCTCAGCCTCCAACTCACATCACAGCAATCCTTCTGCCTCTGCTTCCGAGTGCTGGGATTACAGGCATGAGCCACCACGCCTGACGCTGTGGTATGTGGTACTGATTGCTGCTGGGCGTGAGTCTCCACACCCAGTATGGTATGTGGTTACCAAGGATCAAACCCCGGTCCTTGTGCTTGCAAGACAGGCGCCAGAACCACTGAGCTCAATCCCTGGCCCTCCTAAATGCATTCTATTTCAAGCTCAGTAGAAGACATTATTTTCCTCAGGTACTTCTGAAATCTTTATGTATTCTATTTATAATTCCATAAAATACCAAGTTTATGAACTTTTATATTCCTATCTCATCCTTTTTCTCACATTTGACATGTAGTAAAGGTAAGGACTCTTTCTTTAATTCATTTTTATAACTGTTTAGAACCTAACACACTGTCATATATAATAGTTCATAGAATAAATAAAAATGTATCCTCTGATAGATAATAAAAATGGTAAAATTAATTTTGGGGCTCTCCTGAGGAGTTTCTCTGTGAATACCTGCTTGTTACTATCATAATTGGAGCCATTTGTTGCAGTCTTCCTGAAACAGACCTGGATGGAAGAAGCTGACCAATTTCCTTTACAAATCATGGCATGTGTCTGAAATGAGGCATAGAGAGCAAAAGCTCTTGTGAAATATTCTCTCAGGATTAGAGATATCATGTGGGCATTTCTTTTTTAAAAAAGCAGAAAATTTCGAGTGGTACATGGTCTTTGTTTTTAGCAAACTCAAGTTCCTAGCTGACTTCTGTTTGTTTGTTTTCTCTGGGAACCAAGTAGCAGTACTACACCCAAGCATGTATCATTTCAGGACAATGACTCAGAGAGCAGCACAGATGCCATGGCTTACCTAGTCCTTGAAAAATGCCTACCATGCAGGAAATGAAATAAGGTTCTTGGACTCAGCAGAAATGGGGTGAGGATAAAGAGGCTGCTTTGAATTTGTGGGCTTTCCCGGACTGCTTTGGAAACATCTCATGCAAATCCAAACAGTATTTGGGTCACAGATAGCTTTTGACCAGTAATTTCTGAATATACTTTTAGTCCTCTAGTATACTTAGTTATGTGAAGAAATAAAACAACTTCAATAATTTAGATAGCTTGGAACCTTTCTACCAAGGAAAATCTTTTTCTTTGTCCTAATTGTCTGTCATTCTTGGAGGCATTTCCATGGCCCAGCATTTTATTCTACTGAACAATAAATAAAATCCAGTCATCTACGGTTTTACAGACAATTTAAATATGTACAATCTATTGTTCCTCAGGACATCTATCTATATATCTATCTACCTATCTATCTATCATCTATATCTGTTTAGTCTACCTTTCAAAACAACACATAGCTTGGTAGAAGGATGAATCTTATTGTGTATTTCACAAAACATGTAGTCTGTAACTCATTACTTTAAAAGCCTATGAGATGGTATCTGGAAACTTTAGTATTGGTTATAATACACCAAAAGTACCTAGAATTCTATGGGCATAGACTGTCAGGAAATGTTGAGTATATCATTTTTTGGGGGGAAGTGAACAAGTTTACAAGAAGACTTCAAAATGCAAATAGAGGATTTAAGAATATGCAAATTGAGAAGGAGTTGAGATTGAGGAAGAATTTGAGAACAGAGAAATCAAGATGTAGAACAAATTTCTCATATTTACTTGGACCTCCTGGCTTGTATACTACTCTGAAAACGGAGCTGTTAAGCTTCTGTCATGACAGCGAAGTTTTTGGGGGAAATCCCATAGATGACCACAGGTTAAAAATGCACAGCTAAGAGGGGAGTTTCCAAAGGAGTTGGCTTTTGCCCAAGGCCCAGTTTATTTGCCCAACGTGTCCCCCAGAGTTGAAGCCAGTACTGGTCCAGAATTATTGCTTTTGCTTAGTTAATGGAAGTCAGCGTTGGGAATCCTCAGGAAATGAAGTACACTGTGGATACTTGAACTTGACTTACTTTCAAAGACCTCCACGTATAGTTGAAGATTATTAGCCCTGACTGAATTTGGGGCTCACTGTTATGGCTTGCTTAGTCTTGGTTTCTCTGAAAACCAGCACCAACAAATAATGACAATATTGTCATGCAGTACAGTTTTGTATCTCTTCCTAATTTGTGGTGAAGGCAGCCATGTGTAGGCAATTTTATATAAGCAATAGGCATACAGAAAATGAAAAAAGAAGAAAAGCATTTCAGACTATACATCACTGGATTTTGACATTGAGTACTTTACTGACATTTCATTTCTCCTGATCACATTCCAGATAGAATGCAAAAATACTTTATCTGGCAACAAGGAGATGACAGTGGAGTAAGAATAGCACTTAGATTTTCATAGGCTTGACCTAGACAAATCATTTAATCTTTTTTGATTTCCATTGTCTCATCTCCAAAGTGAAAATGATTAATAATATTTTTCTTTCTGTTTCTAAAACAGATTATTTAGATTAGCAAACCAGACTATACCTTTGGGACATGCAATATACGATATATTCATAACAGTGCACATTTAGTAAACATTTATTGAATGAATGAATGTATAGAGTAAATATAGGCCTAGCTTGATAAATGTATAATCTCATTTAATGTTAATTTTGCTGGCTAAAGGAGCAATAAAGTCATTCTCAAAATTTACCTGGAAGCATTAATAACTCCTTTCCTCCTCTCCAGGCTTTGAGTTTTGGTCTAGATAAAGATTAGAGGATGTACATTGCCAAGTGTGGGGATTATCATTTGTTGATTTTCAAAAGTAATATGGAAGGAACATGTAGGGAAGAAAGAATCAGATCAAGACAGAATACATCACAAAGATGAAATGGCACTTTTCTTTGCTGAATGTTGTACTTTAGTCAAAGGCCCCAGAGTGAATATTTGGGGTAATTACATATTCCTTTTGATACCAAATATTTTGGAAAATTTGTTCAATGTAAATATATCTCAAAATATTTATTTTAATTAAACTGTTATTTGTCTTATTTTCACATGAAAAGTCTGAGTATGTTATTAAATTGAAGTCACAAAGGTCTCATTCAATATTCTAGCAACTTTTAAGAGATATAATTTTAAAATGCTTTAACCATCACGTTGATATATGATTATTACATTAGTTGTATTGCAAATAATAGATTTTTTTGTTGTTGAATTATAAAGGATTATTATAGCAAACTATGTATTCTTATTTTTGGGACCAAAGAAACATTGGCATAAAAATAACATTTCTAATATACACTAAGAACTACTTTGAACATATGCTTATAAATTACCAAAAACAAGAGCACAAAATGTAGCATATAAATGATATAAGATGAAATGAATGTATAAATTGAATTTCAGTTGAAGAAAGTTGCTTTTCATATAATCAGCACAGGAAAAGATGAGATAATGTCACTTTCCTGAATTTACTCTCTCATTCTTGAAGATAGACTTTGTGTTAGCAGCCTTAGAGTTTGCTTTTAGCAAGTCAAGATGTCACTGGGGTATTCATAAATCTCTATACATGATGGAAATTTGAGTTAATTGGCATTAAGAATTCTCAATGTGGTAACTCAGGACTGGCATTGATGTGTATGACTTTTTCAAGACAGAAAAATGAGGACTATAAGAATGACTTGTATACCTAAGATATATAGTTTTGTTCTTTGGCTACAAAATTCAAATGTTACTGAAGTCACAGAATCTACCGAAATGGGAAATGGAAGTGGATTATAGGAGGAAATGGGCAACCTGTAAGACTGTTAAATCTCAGAATCAGAGGAAAAAAGCATTGGTTATTCTGAGGGTGGTGATGATAAAAAACTAATTTAATTGGCTAAATAATAGGAGCTATCTTTTCTTTATGAATAATTAATTACAAAGTGAATGGTGAGTTCATTTTCTTTAAGCCTCAGCTTCACAGATTTAACTTTCAGTATTTAGAAAAATTAGTCAGGAAGTGGACATACATTCTGACCTAAGAAGGGGAGATTGGTGTCTTTACTTGATCTAGTGGATTTTACCTTGCTCCAGGGAAATGACTGCATATAACCTATGGAGTCAAGTTCCAGACTTCCCAATCTGGAATTACTTCTGTTAGTCTATGCTTCACATTTGAAAATGGACTTTTTCCTTTGCATGCATTTTACGCATATGGATGTGGAATTGATGTCTTCTCCCGTGGATGATAACATCAATTAAATTTTTTAAATGGGATCTTTTAGAATAGCTTTATCTCAACTCCTAAAGAGTCTCCACTTTCTTGCTGGGAATGGAAGTCCATCCAAATTTGAACCATCCTTCAGGGCAATGGTAACTTGCTTGGCCTGTGCAAACCTCTTCCCATTCAGAATCAAGGTTTGCCTTTGTTTACCACTCCTCTCTAATCTTGCACAAATTCTCTGTTCATTGGTTTCCAGCCTATCTTAAATACTACCCTAGATAATAGTATTCAAGTGGATTCTACATTTCTCAGCTTGATCCCCTTCTTTAGGCTTAATATATACTTATCCCCAGCTGCTGGGAAATTGGCTACTAAGATTCAAGCTGTGGTTCCCAGTAAGTCCTGACTTATCTAAGGTTACATCTTTCCAGGGGAAAGAGCGAAGTGAGAGTGGCTAAAGGGGATCTGCAAAACATCAGTTCCTTTGCTTTGTTTTGAGACAACTCTAAATGACCTATCCCAGTTTCCCCCATAGGATCAGAAGAAGGCTCAAATGGAATAAAAATTGCAGGCCAGTTTCTCCTTCTGCCTAATCTCACCTTTTCAGTGAGCTTTGTACATGCAACTCTCAGATTCAGAATCCGTGTCCAGAAAAGCTAGTTCAAGTTAGGGAAAACTGTGTAAAAATGTGCAATTATTTAATTGTGTATAACAGTCCTTCTGGGAAATTTCTGATGTTCTGCCACACCCATGTCAACCCTAAGCATCAAAGCCATTCCAGATTGATACAGGATCTGCGGAGCCAGCCTTGGAACCTGGTCCTTTTAGCCCTGGCTCTGTCTTCTGTTTCTTTCCTTTTCCTTAGACCATCCTCCTCAGGTTCTGCTGGCTGAAAGATGAGTTTGTTATACTCAGTTCTCTAGTTAGATATGATTGTAACTTAGCACCAGATCTCAGTGCAGTGCAGTGGCTCTTGCAATTTTAATGTTGTGTTTGGATTCTGGAATATTTAATGGCTCACTCAGAGAGATTCTTTTACATCCAAAATTATGACCCTTAATAGACTATCAGAACTATGTCACTAGATCCATAAAGATGACACCTCCTTACAAGACTGGTTTTGTTTGTTTGTTTGTTTGTTTGTTTTAGTTTTTATCTTTTTGAGACAGTGTCTTGCTTTGTACTTGAGGCTGGCCTTGAATTCACTATGTAGCCCAGATGAGCCTCGAACTCCAGGCAGTCCTTTTGCCTCTGCCTCCTGAGTTCTGGGATTATAGAATGAGTCACCACGCCTGGTATTGTGATGTGGTACCAGGGATTGAACTTGAGACCTTGAGCTTGCCAGACAAACACTGAACCACTGAGCTAAATCTTTGGCCCAAGACTCTTAAATATTTCCAAAGCAAAGTCCCTGTACATTTTAGGAAACACGCAACTTTCAGAGATTCTGTATTGTTCTCATGCTACTGTTTAATTTTATCTTAATTACCTAGGGTTCAGTACTGCAATAGGTAAAGTACCAAGCTTACGATGGCTTGTGGAAAATATCAACACCATCTGGATTTGGTAGCATATGATCAAAAGATGCTATGCTACACTTTTTGAGATCCACTTCAGAGACACAGTTTTATTAGTAATTGCTGTGTATGATAAATTTTTAGTGCACCTTACACGGCTGAGTTTACGAACTCTTCAGTTAAATCCAAAGCAAAGAAGCTGAACCCCTACTTTTAAGGGTGAGGTGAGGGCAGTGATTGAATCCAAAGCCTCATGCATCTACCGCTGAGCTATACCTCTAATTCTTACCAACACTATAAATTATAGCAGCTTGTCCAAAGTATGGAGGAGAATACAAGAAGAACTTGACAAAATGTTACCTGAAAAAGGCTGATTCATGTTTGTCTACATCAAGTCTAATATGCCCAGCAAACTCCTCTGGGATGTTTGTATTATCAAAACTGATAAATCAGCAGCTCTCTGGTAATGTACAATGGTTTTGTAATTTATGCTGAGAGATCCTGGTGTTACAGTCACCTGCAATCCATGAAAAATGCACACCCATAAGTTCCACCATGATCTGCTAAATTGGGAAACATGGAAAGTAGACATTTAACAAACTTCTCTTCTTTTCAATTTACAGTTAAGAGTGGGAATAGAGAAACTAGCGGCCTTTTCTCTTGACAGGGAAATAGTGAGGCTAGGTCTTCATATTTTCATAATTTACCTTCTCTTCTATCATCTACTAAATTTCCTTCCAGTATCTAGATCTTTCTTTGGATCAGCTCTGATCCATCTCTGTTCCTTGGCCCCATGCTCCGGAACCGCCCCCAATATCCTCCAGCCAAACTGCTACCATCAGATGTTATTCTCATCTGAACATCAAGACAGACATCTGATTTATCTGACTTAATGTTCACAGGGCGATACCTGAGAGACCCTTGTCAGAATGGTTTTTGTGGGATTGTCTCTCTCCCTCCTTCCTTTGCTTCCCTCATCTTCTTTCCATGTTCCCTTCCTACCTCCTGCATTTCTTTCCTTCCTACTTGGTTTCTATTTCATATGGAAGGTGAGAAATTTATAAGGACAGAGACATTAAATATCACAAAAATACTTCTGCCTTGCTAAGCGACTAGACAACTCTCCTGTACTATATGATACTGTGCGTTAAAAAACAACAGCAAAGGTACTTTCAAAATTTCCCTATTTTTGAAGTTAGCATTTCTCCAAAAGTTTCCTATCTATTTTTTATAATGAAAGCCTTGGGAGCAAGAATTTAAGTAGGGTGTAGCCTGGAAGGGATGGAGCTGAAAATTGAGGCATAACTACCCTAAATGTCTACTATATTTTCCCTAAATGTTTCCTATCTTCCCTAAATATTTTTCCTATTTATCTGGCTACCTTGTGATGTATGACACCTCTTCTTTAGTCTGGTCACTGTGGACTGTCACATCCAGGGAAAGTCCAGTCTGACTTCAGGATCCTGGGGATAATTAAAATATTTCCTAAAAGGAAAGAGGTGAAACAGAGGCTTCATGTCACGTATCACACAGAAAGCTTCTGAAAATTTTTTTAGGCTTCTCTGTTCTCTCTAAAAATTCCCCTGCTAAAATGTGTCTTGCCTCCTCCCTCGATGAAGTACTCCTACTGTTTTGCTATCTTGGGTCTGCCCTCTCTCCCACACGGCCTCCTCACACGCCATACTCTCCAGGTGATCTGCCCTGCCCTGCCGGCTCACGGGAAAGATGTCTGGTTTTTGACTGAGACTTTTCTCTTATAAGAGTCTGCATCTCCTCCTCTCCCAGAAATTCTGAGGAATCACAGCTTGTTCCTCACATGCAACTAGCAGACCTGTTGAATCTTTCAGAGTAAAATAAAGGAACCTGAGGCACAAACATGAGCATGTTTTTCTCCAGATCTCACCACCCCAAATATTACCTTCCTGAGGAACGTGCTGCCAAAGAGAGACAGAGGTAAGAAAAGGGAGAGGAGTACAATAAAATTTTTTGTATTAGCACGTGTTAGTTTTTCAAAATATTTGGCTTTGTTTTGGCATATTTGGACATGTATATAACATGCTTTGACCTTCTCCACCCTCACATTACCCCTCTTCCCTTTCTCTCCACCTTCCCTCCTAATACCTTGCAGAGAGTCGTTTTGTTTTGTTTTATTTTGTTTTTTGCAAGGAATTCCCATTATCCTTTTCCTTGAAAATATCAGAGCATAGTAAGTATTAAATATCATTCCTTAAAGGAAGTATAGAGTTTTCAATTAACCCTAAGTTAGTTTTTGTGAACTTTCAAAGTTTTGTGAATTCTCGTAAAACTAATCCCTAATCAAATATAATTATAGCGAAGCACTCTGGGGTACCTGCCACTTTGTGTTATTTGTATGGTTGCCATTGTCTTGCTGTCAATTGCTTATTCTGATAAAAGCCTAGACTCAAAATACTGTAGGGAGTGAAGAATTGTGTTATATAAATGTACATGTTAAAGCCAGCTGCTGTTTTCATAGCAATGGTAAATTTTTTTTTGAAACAGGGTCTCGCTTTGTGGTTCAGGCTGGCCCTGAGCTCAGCCTCAAACTCACATCACAGCAATCTTCCTGCCTCTGTCTCCCGAGTGCTGGGATTACAGGCGTGAGCCACCACGCCCGGCACTGTGGTATGTGGTACTGGTTGCTGCTGGGCGTGAGTCTCCACACCCAGTATGGTATGTGGTTACCGGGCTGTTTCTCTTTGCAATGAAATTACGATTCCCTTTGCAATGTTTCATGCTGTTTCCCTTTGCAATGATCCTATGAAGGGAATGTTGTGGTCTCCCATTTTACGAATGAGGAAACTAGGGTTTAGCATGGTGAAATGACTCACCAAGGTCACACAGACAAAAATAATGAAGTCAAAATTTGAATTCAGATCTGTCGGACTCCCAAGTGCAGCCTTTACCCAATGTAACACTGGCTTTTGATGCTGGATTTTATTCTATTTTGAGAAGTTGTCTCAGACTTACTGTACTTGCTTTATAGATGATGAAGAGTCATTCCTGATTATTTAAGCTGTAAGCCCTACAGAGCACAGTATGTCATATTTCTGCATATGAAAAGCCATTTGGAGTGTTGTAGAGAGGACTGCTGTTTTGAAGTACTCTTACATATAGTAATTGCTGACCCAGTGCAAGAATCTAACACAAATTGCCAGAGTCTTATTTAGTATATTGTACTAAAGCCAGAAAACCTAGAAATCTAGTTTGGTTTTGGCTTTCCAGCCCCTAGCTGAAAGAAAGCCAGGTAGAATGAACTGCCTTTCTCATTGTCTTTTTTCCAGAGCCCCCAAGCTAAGCTATCAATCACTTTTGCTCCTATAATCCAACTTGAGTTGTGGAGTATGATTCAGCATCTCTTGTTTAACTGTCTCCTTTCTCCCATTCTATTACCTTATTCTTTATTTCTTCTCCAATTTTAGCTCACATTTCTGGGCATATAAAAATAAAATGCAATAGGTGCATGATTTTAGAGATTTAGAGAAATAGATTCATTTCCTTTTAAGGCAAAAAATATGGATATTGCCTTGTTGCCTCTTATCTATACAGCTGAGCTGTAAGTTCCCTTTAGAATAGGATCCAGGTCTCATTCATCTTTGTATCTCTGTGTTCCTTTCTTTCTGACCTTATTATTCCAGTATCTTACATATTGGAGGCCTTCAATAAATGCTTGTTAAAATATCTATATGAATAAATAGGAATGATAAAGCCATAAGTTCTTGGTTTTCAAAAGCAAAGAAAGCCTCTATGACTTAATTGTTTAAAGACTTTTGTGAGAATCCAAATGAATTGAAATATTAGTTCAAAACTGGAAAAAGTTGTACCACTTAAGGTGTTTTGGCTTCATATGATAGAATAACTAACTAAAGCGTCCTCAGGAATGGGTTAAATGACATGATCTGATAGAAGATCTCAGGGCATATAATTCCAAAATCATTCATAAACATTGTCATCCAGCATGTGGGATCTTTCCAACCATTGTTGGCTATTGCTGTATGCTCATGTCCACCAGATGGATCCTTCATATCCAGGTCTTGTCTTCCTAGGACTTCAAAGATAGGGAAAAATAAAAGATAAAGATGGTCTCTTAATATATTTTTCTCCTTTTTATCAGGGATAAAATTTCTCCTCGAGGGCCTTCAGTTTACTTTGTTTTTCCTCCCATTGGTTGGAGAGAGTCACATGATCAACTCTCTATTATTGGTATCTGATGAAGAGGATGGCCATGGTCTATGACAGGGGTAGGCCACTCGCCGCACACCCTTTGGAATAGACCAAGATTCTGCCTTTTCTGAAGTACCTGTGGGTTGAGTCCCTGCTATTTTCTACTGGGAAAAACTTCAGAATTCTGGTCAGAAGGGAGAAATGTGAAATAACTGTTGAACAGGAAAACAGCAGCATCTGTTACCTTCCATATGAAATAATTTTTCACAGTGGTTTCTGCCAGAGATATGAACTAGTTTGTGAAAGATTTAGACCTAAAAATGAGAGAGAGAAGTTGATATTTATTGACTATATATATTATCTAATATATCTTATGTTATTTAATTTTCACATTATAGATCTAGAGGTTGTTACCAATTTATGTATAGAAATGGTGAGGCTTAATAAGACTAAAAATTTTTCAGGTCTGCAGTAAGTAATATTTAGATTCAAATCTATGTCTTTTGGACCATAAAGCCTATGATCTTTTCTCCGTGTAGAGAGAACTCCGTTTCAGTTGAGAATGTTTTTACTCTTAAATGAAACTCTAACCAGCCTTGAAGTTCCATAATCAAGAAAAAGAAAAAAAAAAAAACTCCAGAATGCCACAGCTTGTTTAGGCTCTGAGAACTTTATCACAAGATCAGCAGTTCTTAACCACAGTGACAAAGATTCCTATTAGAGTTCAATCCATCATGAGGGACTATATAAGGTCCTTGTTCCCTGTAAGTACTAAACTTTGAAGCTTGTCATAATCTTTATTAGTACATGTCTGCTGTAATAATGACTAATTTCCCAGTGGGGAGTTAGTACATGTATAAAACACATCTTTATTCTTTTTTTATTCCCTTCTTCTCTCCTTTCCCCCTCCATCTCTTGATCTCTTTCTCATTTCAGAAAGATCTGTCTGCCTACTTCCTGTTTTTTCTACTTCCTGTTGTCTATCTTGATTTTAATCTTTATTTGTATTTTGGGTTTCTCATACAATACTGCATTTAAAGTTGTGTCTGATTTATTTTTCTTAGTATTACAATCTCAATTTGAACAAATCCCCACTTTCACTCACTTGTACAGTCTAAAGCAAAGCCTTAGGTCAGAGGCAAATGCCATAAATTTTGTGGAACTTACAAATACACGTGTCCATGCTACCCACAAAAGAAACTTGTGTAATGCAAATGCCCTGACATGAAGAGTGCTGAGACTCATGGATTGTCACAAACTTACTTCTGGCATCACACTTTTGGAAAGGGCCTCTTCTCAGGTTGTAGCTGCTCTTTCTTGAGACAGGGATAAAACGCTTTTTAATAATTTCTTGGAACGAGTTAACCTGGGAAACAGTTCCACCTGAAGTATAATAACACAAATCTGTGAATGCCTATCTAGTACCCATTTCTCCTTCTCCTGGCAGTAGCCCAAATTTCCACTTGAAAACATCTTACTCTGTTCCCAGACATGGTTTATATGGGATGCATCTTACTCTTAAGTCTAGGAAGTGAATTATGATTGGCCAAACTTATCAAACTTCCTTAAATTTGGACTTTTGACATGTGTAACCAAATAAGATCACATATAATTATTTTAAATCTGTGTTAAATGTGAACAACTTTAAAATACTAAAATTCATATAAAACCTGTTTGGTCATATTTTATTATATTTTAATATAATGGATAAGAACAAGCTTATGTTGGCATCTGAAAGGCCTTATCTGACCTATTGATTCTACACCCTTGACCTGTTTATATCAGCTCTTTTTGCCTATTTAAGAAACTCAAGTCTCATGAGGTTAAGTCACCTACATACTATCCCAGATCCTTGGCTGCCATTTTGCTATATTTTCCCAATTCTCTCTTTATCTTACTCTGTCATACCTTCTCAAACAAGCAAAAGCTTCCCTTTTTCATCTGTAGGATTTCATAACAAATCTGATTTTAAGAAGAATCTGAAAGGACATCTCCTTAAATTTTTATGTTAAATTCACTTTTCCCCTGAAAACCTTGATTTTCTGTCACATGAAATACCATCAATCTGTCTTTAGTCTCTCATATTCTAATTAAAAGAAAAATCTAGTGTGGTACTTATACCTTCATTTGGAAAGCAGAAAAACATAGTTATTTTTAAAGTAAAGATAGATTTTATTTATCATTTTTTTAAGGGGGGGATTTACTCCAGTGGTTCTGGCACCTGTCTCACAAAACAAAAATAGAGATGAATTTTAAAACAAAAACATTTACTTGAGCTAGTTGCTACATGTTAATCTAATCTGAGAATATAAGAGAATTCTCAGGACATGAATTCCTACCTCCCACTGCCCAGTTTCTGATCATGTTTATTTTTGAATTTGAGAAGTGAAGTCTTTTAGTAAGGTTTCAGCTCTTACTCCCAGTGTCTTAGGGACACTGCACGTTCTCAAGGTTGAAGTCTGGTTTTCTCAAAACCTTCTTAACTGGCGACTTCCTTGGCATGTAAAAAATATCTTGGCTTGGGCCGGGGAATTAGCTCAGTGGTTCTGGCGCCTGTCTTGCAAGCTCAAGGGCCCGGGTTCAATTCCCCGGTAACCACATACCTTACTGGGTGTGGAGACTCACGCCCAGCAGCAACCAGTACCACATACCACAGTGCCGGGCGTGGTGGTTCACGCCTGTAATCCCAGCACTCGGGAGGCAGAGGCAGGAGGATTGCTGTGATGTGAGTTTGAGGCTGAGCTCAGGGCCAGCCTGAACTACAAAGTGAGACCCTGTCTCAAAAAACCTAAAAAAAAAAAAAAAAAATCTTGGCTATTTTACCTGAACTGAAATTTTCAGATGCAAATAATAATAACAGTAATAATAATAATGCCTTAAAAACCAGTTGGTCCATTTTCAAGCCGCTTTGAAAAAAAGAAATGTAAGGTAGAAGGGTTAGGACAAGAACAGGAAGAAAAAGAAGCAGATGACATTGGCTTTATCTTGGCTGTGGACTTTGTGGGAGGCATAAGGATATGGTTTCTTGATTAATGACACTTTCACTGGTGGCCATTATCAAGAATTACTCAGTATCCACATCCTGTGATTCAGCAATACTACCATCACCACACCTGCAGGAACTCACTGAGTTTGAACCAATAAGAGAATGTTACACTCTCATGAGAATTAAACTAAAACAAAACAAAGAAACACGAAGAAAGTGAAATAAATTATAGTAGTTTTTGAATAAAATCAATTCCATTTTCAAAAGTAATACTGATTTGGGAAGATTTTAGTTTTGTAGTCTCATATAATATAGAAGTATAATGATCAAGTGTGTAGGCTCATTATACTATGATAATATAAAAATAGACATCACTAATCTAATCTGTTAATATTTAAAGCCACAGATGGCACAAATGTCTGTATACATGATGCAGTTGAATTGGTGATAAATTTATTTTTCTCCCTATTTATGACAATAGACCTGTTAATTGTGTGCCTGAGGGGCTTCAATTAAAACTGACGGAAAACACTGCTTAATAAAGTCAGACCAGCCATTTTAAAATAATTCTTATGCTCAAAACTGCTAGAAAGTTGACCTGTTTATAGGAAATAGTTCTGCTAGAATTAGAAGTGGAAATAAGGAGATGATAATGAAATACAGTTTAACCAGTAAAGGGCGGTGAACATATGTATCACTCCACACCACACAAATATGCTGCCAGTTTAGATATAGAGTTGTGGTTCCTTTTGTCAGCTATTCTATTTTCTGTTAGAAAGGCTAACTTTGAAATACCACTTTCAGGAAGGAGGGCTGGAGCAAGAACTTCACTAAAATGCTGAAATAATTTCTTCAAATATCTCTCCTGTTGTTTGCAATTGTGAGGTGACGTCTTTATAACTCATCCATTAATACATAACTTATGGGAAATAAGGTGCAGTTTTAACTTCTTACTAATGATTAAGCATCCAAATCTGGAAGTCACTAGAAGGTGTCCTTTGTAGTGAAAGGTTAAAGTGCATGTGAAGATGACCTATGATAAGGTATGTGCTTCTCTGCTGATGTATTAAAGCAGTACTGGATAGTAGGCATTCGATGTGGTTTTCCTTCCTCCTCCCTTCATAATTAAAAAGACTACTCGTAGGTAACGTACTTTCCAATATGCTTTTAGTTCTTATTCAGCAATTTTGAGAAACAGGTATTTCATACAAAGGAAGGTGGATATAATTTAATGGATTATGATGTAAATTTTAATTTATTGTTTGGTTTTAAAATAAAGACAACTTTGGGTTCCATTCAAAGGAGTTTACTACTAAAGTCTCCTGAGTGCATGACTTGGCATGCCATTGCCTCATGGCTGTTCCTGTGAGGATTGCCCTCTCTTGCCATCCTGACAGATTTCTGGACCAAAATCAAATAGCCCCTCTTCTTGAAGGCTTCTGTAAGTCTCCTAAGTGGATATCTCACAGAACAATACAAAATCCAAATGTATCAAGACTCATCTGTTTAGATTGCAAGAGAAATAAACAGTAACAAAAATGATGTTTAAGAATTAACATAATTATTATAACTAATATTAGGTAATATACTATCTATTTGTTTTTTGCTATCTATCAAATCTTTCTATTTTTACAATGAGAATTTTTTATTCTATTGTAGGTTTCCTTCTACATAAAGTTATCAAGCTAATTGTCATGGAAATATTTCTTTTCTTTTCTTTTTTTTGAGATAGGATCTCATTTTTTTATAGTTCAAACTGACCCTGAGCTCAGTCTTGTACTCACAGTAATTCTCCTGCCTCTGCTTCCCTAGTGCTGGGATTACAGGCGTGAGCCACCATGCCCCGTACTGTGGTATGTGGCGCTGATTGCTGGTGAGTGTGAGTCTCCATGTCCAGCACTGTTGTATGTGCTTACCGAAGACTGAACCTGGGCCCCCAGCATTGTTGTATGTTCTTACCAGGGATCGAAGCTGAGCCCTTGCACTTGCAAAGCAGGTGCCAGAATCATGGAGCTAAATCCCTGGCCCATGGGAATATTTCTTTACATGGACTATCATGGTATGGTTTTTCAAAGCCTTAAGAAATACTTGGTTGAATAATGTAACTGGAAAGAAATGACTTAAGAAAGAAAGAGTATCAAAGAAAATATAATACTCGTCAGAATTAAGATTAACTTAAGGAAAACAGCAATTATAATAGCCTTTTCTTGCTGTTGGGATCATCAGTTTTCCTCCACCACAGCTTCCCCTCCTGAGTCTCTTGAGTTATTGAAGACGTTCCTTGTATGGGCAGATTCATTGGACGGGCACGACTACCTCATGATTCAAAAAATCTCCTCCTTTTCAGTATACAAAAAGGCTGATGGGAAAGTTTAGGTTGTGAGTAGTGGCTCAGTAGCCTCCTTACAAAAGTAAGGAGATTACTTTTGAAATAAATCTATTTCATTATCACCTTGGACCATCTACTTGGAGCAATGGAGGCAGGAGAAAAATCTCATTTCTCATGCTCTGAGGTCCCTCTGAGGTCCCTCTTCAGACTGATCATTGTCAAGTATTCTTTTCTCTTTGGGCAATCCAAGGCTAGCACCCACCGGGACACAAAAGATCTCTTTGAGGATGATTCAAAGGCTATCCTGCCCCTCCCCCCAAATTACATACCAGAAAATTTCTAAGTACCAAAATGATTGCGTTCTTTTTACAGAACACTTTGTGGACTTAACTATAAGAATAGTTTCACAAAGGACAGCTTCCCTTAAGCCCAGGAGAGAAGAAAGGACAACTGTGGAAGGAAGTCAAAAAGCAAGACAATGAAATGAATAGCTCTGGATAGGTGTGCCCAGTTCCTGGTGCCTGTCATGCTGACCATTTGTGAACTCTCTGAACAGATTCTTATTTGATTCTCACAACTGCGTTGGCAAATTATTTTCTGTATTTTTCTGTGGGAACACAGGGAAGAGGACACAGCCAGAATCCTTGTGATGAACTCCAGTCCCCCTCCCCCCCACCCGGCCCGCGTGAGTTCCACAGCAAAAGGATTAACAACCAACAAACAACAAAGTCAGAAACTTGAGAAAAAGGCTGAACCTGGGCTCTACCTTGTTATTTTGAGCAGCAGCAGCCAAAGGCCAAATACTGCAGCAGCAGAAGAGGGACCAAAAGAGCCCATAACCCAAGCTTACTGCACCTTTATTTGGTATCAAGCCTTCACACTCATAATCTGAGTATGCATAAAACAAGGCAGTCCCACAATAATCCTTGCAGTTGAAGATTAGATAGGGTAGGGCAGACATTCTTAAATCCCAGTAAATTCCATTAAATTTTAAGGTCAATAATCCTAGTGCAATAATCTTTGTAATTAAAAAAAAAAAAAAAATCCCACAGGGTGGGGCAAATGTCCGAAGTAATCCCCGTAGTTGATCCTGCAGGGCAAGGAAGGCTCCATAAATCCAATTAAGTGAGTCATAAATCATGTCAGTTCCAGATAATTTTCCTATTTTAAAGGTAAATAAACAGGCATAGTTGGTGGCCAAGGTTAAACAGTGAAGTAGAGATGGAGCAGGCACTGAAAACAGGTCTTTTCAGTAGAGATCCTGGGTGCTCACCTCACAGCTAAGTTTCTTATGTTAAGCAGAGAGCTCTCTTGAGTAGAATCTGCTGCATATCACTTTTGAAGGAGTCCAGTTCTTATACAAACTCTCTGTTATGGATGAGAAAACAACTGCTAAATTCTAAGCTTAAATGGTTTGTTATTGGTGTACTTAGCTTTAGAACAAAAAACACCAAAATTCAGAAAATGTCTGTATTTGAAGTTCTATGAAGAAATTAAGAGAAGCAACTGTGTTATTTATTCTTCTTTTTGCTGAAACCAAATACCTGACACCCAAAATTAAAAGAGAGGGTCATTTAGCTTACAGTTTGTAGAGATGTCAGTCTGTGCTTGGCTGGCTCCAAGGCAGGAAGACAACTGGCAAAGGAGCAACATTATGAAAGAGAAAAAATTTATGGCATCCATACAGTAGTAAAAGCAACAAAGAACCTTAACTGCATCTTTCTGTTCCTTTTTCAGATTAGTTAGGGTGTGTATCACTCATATTCTTAATCCTAGTGCCTTTGGGTCTAGCATTGCAGCATGAATCAAACACACACTCTAGATTCAGCTTCTTCTGAAAAAGCTCTTAGTAAAACCACTTAAGGTTGGGTGAGGGGCATCTAAACAGAAGCAAAAACAGTAACTTTCACTGAAAGCCCATGGTCTGTGCAGGCTCAGTCCTGTACAATAAGAAATGAAGTTTGCAATGTTGATCCTGAGAAGCTGCAAAGTTCTCCATCAATCTAGTCAGCAGGCTTCATGGACAGTAGATTTCATTTTCTTCGACAAAGTAGAAATGATAACACTAAGAAGGGACTATCACAGAGGCTGGGGAAACATTTCATAATTGTTTCTATGTCTTAAGAAGTTCAATTTACTTGTATATCTTAGTTTACAGATGGTTTATGTTAGCAAAGGACTACTGTATCTATGACCTTCCACTTGTTTATTTCATCTTCACTGAAAAGCTCTTACACTATGTAGATCAGTAGTAGAATGTTTCTTGGCTACCATGCAAGAGGTGCTATGTTCAATTCTTGTCAGTGAAAAAAAAAATTAAAAACTCTACACTGTCTAAAGCAACACTTGTATCTGCTAAGTCTTTTGTAATTATAGTTCTCTAAAAAGAAAGCTACTCAAAGTTGTCTTGTGACATAAATATTTCACATACAAAACTGGGGATAAAATTCAGCAGCAAAGTGTATTCAGCATTCATCACATCCTTGGTTCAATACTCAATACAAGAAATAGACAACCAATCCACACACAGCCCTCAAATAAACAATCCAGTAAAGTAAAACTTTACTCGCAAACATAGAACATCTCCCAGTTTATCTACTTAGCAGAATTAATGTTGCATCTATACATGAGACTTTACAGCCCATTAATACTTTTAGAAAAAGTACCCACTTTTCTTGAGAAAGATCAGGATTGCATACACACTGGCTCTGTGATGTAGGCATGTGGCTTTCATTTTATTCAAAAGTTGCTAATAGAAGTGTACATCTTCTCTGGCCTCCCACTGTCCTTCACTCAAGGATATATTCGTCATGTCAGACCCAAATTTACCTCTGTCCCACACAAACCTTCTCTTATCTTTCTGGTTACCGTAAACTACTGACATCAGCAAAGCTTTATCAGGAAACTGAGGTAATCAAAAACTCCAGCAAAGCTGAAGAGACTGCATCCCAGATTATTTTAGGCTTCTTCCTCTTTCATGTAGTTCATGTTCCTCATCTGAGTCATTGTTAAAATGGCTGAAAGACTGCCCTGGATTTGGCATTTGTAGAAGGCTTATTTAGTCAAGTTCCCTTTAACATACTTCACTTGGGCTGCGGTGAGTTTTGCCTCACTTGTTTTACAGTGAGGCAAAGCATATTCAGCATTCATCATGCTGAATCAATATCTGGATTTCAGTAATGGAGGTTGATGGTGCTCTGCCTAGTTAGTGGCTATCGGAGAGGCAAAATTGATCATCTCTGTGAAAAAAACTTGTGCCCTGATATAACCTTTGCAAATGTTGTCAGACATTTTCAGGTATATCCAATTACAAATTTCTGGTTTGTACTAGGGTCCTCTCACAAGTCCTAATTTTTACATCACTCGCTTGTTATTTTCTGTCTCATCACCAACTTATTTTACTACCTGGGTAATAACTAGGTTCACTGAGTTGTTAGCAACTAACAGCTTCTTTCCCAAGGAGTTTCACATTGTCTTGTCTTTCTGGGTTTCAGATTGTTCTGGGCTCTGGAATTGGTGTGCTTATTCTCTCCTACATTGTTGATGGGAAAGCAATCTTTGAAAAATGCATTGACAAAGCATGTACAAGAAACTTGCTGACTTCCTGGAGAGGATCACTTGTGGGATTCAAGTTATAGGGAAGTTTATGTTCAGCAGATTATATGTGAGTTATGTTCTAGAAGGGAATAAGACAGATAGGGAAATTTGTCCTGGAAGATGCAATTGGAGAAAATGTGAGAGAGATGATGGAATGGGAGGTAGGGATATTTCAGCTCATGCTAGCCCTGTGGGTTAAACTAAGGAACATGATCTGTGTCTGGGATGTTTGGAGAGATTGTGAAAAAAATATGAAGTGGGGGCTCTGAGCCAGGTATGTGGCACATACCTGTAATTACAGCCCTGAGGGAAGCTGAGACAAGAAGACTGCAAGTTCAAGTTCTGCCAACGCAATTCAGTCAGACCTGTCTCAAAATAAAAAGGGCTAAACATATACCTCAGTAGTGGAGCCAAGCTGGGTTTTGGCATCCAAATAAATTCTAGGCACACAAAAAGTAGGGTTTTGGCATGATCAAACTTGTACTAGTTAATCCATTAAATATTTACCAAAATCTCCTTGCCTGTAGTAACTCACACAAGTGAGTTTACAAGGGTTATATGGTAGCTTTCCTTTAAAAGGAGCTTACAGGTTTAGTAGGTTCAGATAAGAAAAGATAGATATGAAAACAAAAGAGAACCCCAAAGAACAATTTTGGACCAATGTAGATACAGGAGATGTGTTAGAAAGTGATAAACTACATGGATAGTTAAAGGTATGGTGTGAAGGGAAAGAGACAAGCTGTTTCTCTAGCACAAATTTTTTCAAACTTTTTGAAGGAATTATGTTTGCATGAGATTTAAGGTCATGATGGAATAATGTTAAACTAAGACATATATGAAGAGTATCAAGACTTTTTTTGTTTGTTTGTTTGTTTTGAAACAGGGTCTCCCTTTGTAATTCAGGCTGGCCCTGAGCTTAGCCTCAAACTCACATCACAGCAATCCTCCTGTCTCTGCCTCCAGAGTGCTGGGATTACAGGTGTCAGCCAACATGCCCAGCACTGTGGTATGTGTACTGATTGCTGCTGAGTGTGAGTCTCTAAGCCTAGTATTGTATGTGGTTATGGGGGTGGGGATGGTGGGATGAACCTGCGCCCTTGCACTTGCAAGCCAGGCGCTGGAACCACTGAGCTAAATCCCCAGCCCTAAAAACATATCTTTACAGATAAAAATCAGTGTCCTTTTATGCCTCAGCCCTCCCTGGGCCATTAGGGATTATGCTGTGTTAGAAGCAGGCAGCACCTCCGATGAGAGGAGCCAGTGTGACTAGCTGAGGTCGACTGAGGCAACTGTTGGAACCTGAGGGACAGCTGACATAAGAAAGAGCCAATAGTGCCTGAGAAAGGGGGACAAAAGAAGAAATAATAGGGCCCTGGTTCATAAGACCCGGTAATTCAGTTAGAGACCTAGCAGGACAACGCTGAGGGGTAAGGTGAGCACATCAGTTTCGTAGAAGAGAAAGCTGGAGATGTAGCCATGTTCATTTTGGACATATCATTTGATATGCCTTAGATATCATCAGGGATGATGCCAAGAACTTGTTTGAATGGGCAGCTTTGTGTCAGACAGAAATCTCACTTGGGTGATGGATTTTTGAGTCTTGGTACATAAGAAAGTACTGAAGTTGTGGGTGTTGGAAATGCCACTGAAGCACAGTGATGGTAATGAGAAGACCAGAAAGCCCATAGGGGCCCTGAAAAATGATGCTGTTTAAGGTTTGAGTGAAAAAGCAAATCTTGGTCAGTGGTAGAAGGGAAACCATGAAGAATGTGGTTAGAGAGTTAAAGGAGTAGTTTTAAGGAGGAAGTCATCAATGGAATTAAAAGCTGTCTCTTCCATGTGTAAAGATGTGCTATGATTTTTCAAAACAAATTAAATACATTAGGTGGGACCGTTATTGTTAGAAACATGCAATGACCGACTAATGGCATATAAAAATACCACAAAGCTTAGAGGCAAAGCACATTAAACTAGGCTTTCAAGATGATATACCATCTTCTAGGGAAAACATAAAGGATGGCATGCTAGGCTTCTTTGAAAAAGACATAGGTTTGAGTTTTGTTTTTCTAGTAAAGAGAGGAGAGACGTGCAGTGAACTTTCTCCTTGCTTTCTCACCTGCACTTTTGTATCTCACTCACGGGAGGGGCAAGCATGGAGTAATGGGGCATAACAGAGCTCTTGGGGCTGACTGAGAACACAGTCCAGTCCTTGATCTCACCAGTTCCCAGCTTTAGGCCACTGGCTACCAAGGCAATATATCAAAACACACACCGGTTGACTCACTCCCGTCTTGCCTCATCCACAGAACTCCCCAAATCCTTCCCAAATCTCAGTGACCTAAGTACATTGCAGGAATTATTGGCCAATGTCACAGGAGACTTGGAGCTGGGAAAGGTTAAGATCATACCAAAGTAATGAATCCAGGTTTAGGCACATCACACTCATTTCTGTTACTGCATTAAGCTGAAAAAAATTTTGCCTCTTATTTTTAAAATGTCTCTGACATTTCCTACCTGAAGCAAAAGTTTCATTCCCACACAACACCCTTTTCCTTTGCTCTCTGACTCTTCCATTATCTTGGCCTGCCCTCTGACACTGGTCTGCAATTTGTGTTTTCCTTTCTCATTTCCCTCTTCTTAGCACTGACAGGAGCCACAAACCTGTGACCATAATGTCTGACTCACTCGGTGCTTCTCCTGTTAATGGACACCATGTGGGATAGGAAGCAGGAAAAACACTCTTTACAGGAAATCAGACAATAATGCTTGTACTTTAGTGCCCTTTGAAACCATAATTTAATTATCCTAATTAAAAAGATTACCTTATAGAAGACATTTGGGAAAAAGAGTAGGCTGTTTGTCTATTTCCTGATGACATTCATCTCAGAACCTAATGTAGTATTTCTTCTGATGTTTGCTTTATCTGTTAAAGTCCAAGTACTAAGAGAATGCTTAGGTCAAGAACTGATCTTGAGTTTTTGACCCAATCCAGAGAGCATGAATGTTCAAAGACTGGGCATGACTTTGTTTTGAGGATGTACTAGTTTCCTAAGGCTACTGGAACAGAAGTACCATGAACTTGGTGACTGCAAACACCACAGGTTTATCCTCCAGCAATTCTGGAGACTTGAGGTCCCAAACTGAGAGCTGACAGCGATGGTTCCTCTGCAGGGCTCTAAAGGAAAATGTGTTCCATCCTTTCTGTCCCACCTTCTGCTGACTTGATCATGGGCTGCTATTCCTTGGTTTGTAGATATGTTGCTCAAGTTTCTCAGTCTGTCTTCATATGGCCTTTCCCTGTGTGTGTCTATCCAAACTTCTCTTCTTCTCATGAGGACACCCATCATAGTGGATCGGCCTACTGAAATGCCCTCATTTTTCCAGAGGTCATCTCCACAGGTAGCACTTCAAAATAGCTTCTGAGGGAAGGCACAACTCCACTCCAAGAGGGCAGAGCAGGCACCACTGCCTTTCTTTCCCATTTCTTCCTCTACTTTTGCTTGTCTTTCATTTTGGAATGTTTCTACCTCCTTATTTCTCCAGAGGCCCAGTGGGGCCTATTTTCTGGGGAGAGCCCCTGAAATTCAGCTCTTTAGTTCTCTTCATCCAATAAAAGCACACTTGCCCACATTCTACTTTCTCAGAGCTCAACTCTTGGCTATAGTATTGGTCAATTAAGGTAAGGAAGGTGATAGCAGATGACAGCAAGAAAATATCATCCCTCCCAGGTAATTGCGTTCATCAGCTATTCCTTGGAAATAGTACTTCACCTCAAAGGGGAAAAGAGGAATGTTGCAATGGGTAAGATGTACTTTTTAAGTAAATAGTGCTTTCTGGGCCCCTTGAATCAGAGCTGTCTCCTCCATCTATGCAAGGAATGGTCCCCATTTCTCTGTGACTGTGAAGGGGAAGCTATCACACTGGACAGTTTGATCTACCTTTGAATTGGTTGCATTTATTCATCCATTGATTTAAGTGTGTCAAAAGAGATTACTTCTCACAAGGAAGTCCACCAAACGAAAGAATTTTGCTTCAGAAAATGCCAACCTGGGGAGAAAGCATGAGGAATATAAGCCCATTTTAAGCCATGGATAATTTTCAAAGAATGAACATGTGAGAGGGAGGGAATTTGGTTGCTAGGAAAATAGAATAAAATAAACATAATCTCCCTCCTTTCCTGTTTTTTCTCTTTGGGGTGGGCTGTGCTTGCCAGTCTTGCTGGGGGAGCCTCTCCTTCCCATCTCGGTGGTGACAGACGACAGTGATGCTTGCATGTCTGTCTTGCAGGTGTGGGATCTACTTGCCAGCTTAGCGTGACTTTGGAAGAATCTCCCACCGTGGTTGTAAAGAGAAAAGGAGAGAGATAATAGTTCACTGGCATCAATAATCTACTTCCTCCAACTGACTGAAAGTCAGAATAATAGCTTCAGCACTTGCCCTCCTACACCTCCTCCCCTGGCTCCGCCGCTGTCAGATTCTCTTCCCTTCTCCACAACTGGGAACTCTAGGGAGCAGATTGTTTTGGCTGGAATTAGCCGGGCACAGATGGTACCACCTGCTGCATATTCCTTACTTCTTACTGGCTTCCCTCTCAGCTCTGCGAGTTTTTGTATTTTGTAGAAGTTCAGAGGAAGGGGAAATGGCTGAGGCCCTTGCTCATGCCTGATTCTAGTACAGCTGTTTCAAGCAAACTGGCAGCGTTAGGGTTTGCGCTGGGACGTGCTGATTGGGGAAGGTGCTTCCTTGGTAATGCGCTGCAGCAATATCCTGTTTGCTGTATCTAGTGCTTTAGTTTCCAAAATACAAACTTTCTTTGGGCCAAACAGTTTCTGCTTTCCAGTCTGACAGATCTGCATGTGACCAGACACCAGGCAGGTGGTCTTACAAGAGTCTGAGAAATGAAGTTTCACTCATTCTCAAGTCACAGGAGTAGAGAATGTCATGTGACTGCCCACTTACAGGAGGGAGAAGTAAGAAGAGGCCAGAAGTAGGTCTGTAGGAATAATAACTCATGAATCCTCAGATATCCAACAGTGTGAAATTCCAAGATTAATAAATTCAGTTTTCTCACCTATAAAAACATGGCACAGGACCAAAGTTCCCCAAGAAGTCCTGCTCTTTAAAATTCTCTGAATTCCCTACCTCTCTGACTTCACCTTTCACACTTTTCCTACCAAGTTTTGTTAGGCTTCTTTTTTGTTTGTGAAAAGACAAACTTATTCGTGCCTCAGGTGCCTGCACAGCAGTTCGCTCTTCCTGGATACGTGCTCTGGATCTTCCTGTTCACTCCTTCTCCACTCAAAGGCTCACAGAGGCCTTTTCCGACATCCCTCCTTCCCCACATGAAATGGCCTGTTCCCACTTCCATCTCACCATGTCCACAGGGATCAGTTTTGTTTTCTACATTCTCCACTACAGTGTACATACCCAAAGATTGGAATATTGTCTATATATTCAGCACAATGCTTCTATTCCATGTTGTAGAACTCAGCAAGAGACATATTTTTGATGGAATGGTGTATTTTTGTGCTTATTTTTTTTTGGTATAGAAGAAGTACGCATGTAGTTTATGTAGAAGTACAGCCTCTAAGGCACCTGGAACTCATACTTATTTGTATATATTCTTCTGCTAGAATATAGAAAACCTGAGGTCAGTAATGCTATTTGGTTCATTCTGTCCATAGCATACTCTTCAATATTGTATTGTAGACATGGTAGGGATCCAGTAAGCTAAACCACTGCTAATATTTACTATTGTTGATATTATTTTTAAGACAATGAAACACATGAGAATACAAACATCATGGAATTAAGAGGAGTAACAAAAACAGCTATGCTATAAGTATAATAATTATTTGTGCCTGATTCTGTTTTATTTCCTCTTGATCTCAGCATTCAAAGATCTAAGACTTTAGATGAGAGTGTGTCTAAACTTCTTTCTGACTCCAACCTTCTTTGGGTCTTCCTGCATCTATCCCAACATTCTCATGACAGATTAATGAATCTCCTATTGCTCCTACTGTTGTGCATGACTGTTCTCACCTCTCATCATATCTTGGTCATTCAGAGCAAACAGGGTTTAGAAGAACAATGAGTAGGGAAAGAATGGTTATTGAGGGTGTAGGAAGTAGGCTTGGCTAAAAAAAAAAATATGGTGGAGAGGTTAAATTGGAACTGCAGCTTCTCAGCACGGGTGAGAATTGTCAAAATCTTTTGAAAAAAATGGTAAAATGTATCAAGAGCAATTAATGACTTTTGAAACATATTCTTGAAATTCAAGAATGTCTCCAGCCCTCAGTTCAAGGAGATTCTAGTCCTTAAGCAACTGGAAGACAGCTCTCAGTGGATGGGACACGTTAGAATAACACAGGGTTCCCAAGTAGATTATTTTAATTCCATTCTTCCATGAAGAGTTCTTAAGAACTAAATGAACTTCTTGCAGGAAGTGGAGAAACCAACTCATGCTTTTTTTAATGTTTTGATGTTTCCACAGCCATGTGATGGAATGTTTTGCTGTGGAATACAGGAAAGGGGATGGAACAGCATTTCTGAACACTAGGATTTGATGGTTCATGCCTAAGTGTGTTCTAGACCATCGTGGGGCAAAAACAAGAAACCCGTGTCTTCTCAAGGACATATAGACCTGATTTTTCTCATGTGTCATGTTTGCTTGGTAAATTAACTTCTTTTTTTTTTCCAGGTGCACAAACATGAAGCTTTTTTTTTCCTACTCAACTTGTAAGAAAGTTTTATTGAAGCAAGAGAAAAAGATTTTTGATAATTTTAATGTACAATGTGTTATAATTTAGTCAAGCCATGAAGGAGTCTTTGTCATAGGCTGATTTGTAAGTGAAGGTATGAAACTCAAAAGAACATCAAAATTCCTGGAAAAGTGTTTTAGTAAATAATTATTCTAATTCTTATTTTCAAAATCAAGGTAGTACATGATAAACAGTTCTCATAGTGCTAGGGCATGAATCCAGGATCTTTCACACTTCAGGCAAATTCTCTACTACTATCTTACATTTCCAGACTCTTAAATTTTATTTAAATTTTGAGTAAAGTTCTCATTAACTTGCACAAGCTGTTGCAATCTGCCTGTCTCAGCCTCTTGAGTAGATGGCATTACAAGCTTGTGTCAACACATTAAGTTTCTATAACCATTTACTTCAAAGTGAGCAAAATGTCCCTTTTCAGGGAACTGTCTTTGATAATAGGAAAGCACTTTAAATTGCAGAGAAGCAAAGAGTCTACTTAGAGTTTAGGTTGATTATTTTTAAGCTAAATATTCCAGTAATGTTTTTTAAAGTAATGGTTACAACAACTTGAGTGAGATGAGATGATTTGAACCTTTCTTTTTCTCCTCTTCCTTAGATGTACCTTCAACCGGAAATGTATGAGCTCATACTTTCTAAACCACATTCAGTAATGAAGTGGTAGACCTCTCTGGAACACTTCACGATGGGAGGAAGTGGTTGGGGGTTATTCAGTTGGCAGTGTTTTCTTTTGATTTCTGCACTAGAGTTAGGAAACGTTGTTTGTATTGGAAGTGGTATCCTTCAGAACAGATGTTAAGATCAAGGTCTAAGTTACTTGCTATCAATAAATATATCATAATGGGTTTTTTTGAGTGTGAGAACAGGCATGTTCTTGAGTTTAATTTTAAATTTATTTTCTTTTATTCATTCATATTTTTTCATGTAATTTGAATGCTACATTCCTCTTTTCCTAAATAAAGCTAAAATGGACTATAACTGTAATTCTTTGTCCTTTAGTAAGAATGTTTTAGGAATGGATTAAAGTGATATTTTTTCTTGTTTAAGGTAAGATTAGAAACTGAAATCTAAATTTCCTATAAAATAAATAAAGTTAATTTGTTAACTTTACTAACTATTGTTAGTGTACTTTATAAATTATAGCAAAATTTTATGAAGTTATCTTTAGGACTTATTTTTCCAGTCTCGGTATTCTGAATGCTTTCAATTTATTTAAAATAGTGAAACAGAAAATGTCTCAGAAGTACTCTGATCTTTCCATTCTTTGGGTATTGTTCCTTTTAACACTAGTTATGAAAGTGTACACACATAAATTTACCCAACACGTACACACACATATGTACATACACACGCGCACACACACATACACACACTGCTTTCTTTTGATGAATCTGAAAATGATCAGGACAGGATTATAATGCACGAGTCTTTCTCTGAATGTTTCCTTATGTTAGATCGGTTCTGTCTGAGTTCTGTGCTTGCCAATGCTAAATTTCTTGCCAGGCCAGTAGTCTATTTTTAACATTTTGGGGGCTTATCCTTCATTCCAAATGGAACAGGCATATTCTGTGGAGTGAGGGAAAGCTGACTAGTTACACGTACAACTCAAGATCATCAGGATTTGCAATTTGTGTGGAATCAAAGCTATGAATGAGGAAGATCAATTAGAATACTTAAAAGATCATTTGTCATTGCTTTAATCTTCATGTATTTGTTACTCATCATTTTTTTTTGACTAAAGTTATTAGAATCTTTGTCATAGTCTTCTCAGGGCCAAATGGGAACTTGATGTTCATTTTTTACTTTCATATTTTAAAGCATTTTAACATGTCATACTAGATTATAGGTGGTAGGTGACAGCTTTAATAGGGAAAGTTTTAGTTTGTTGTATATTTAGCATCATGTCAATGTCGTTTTTCTAACTAATTCCATATTTCATATACAAATGAAGACTGAGGGATTTATTTCTGTTACTTAGTTGTATTTGTTTAATTCAGAGATTAATTTATCATTTTCAACCCTGAAACAGAGGCCCTCTAAAACACTGACCCAAAAAATTGGACACGGCCTACTAGCCCAAAAAAGAACGTGTTGCCAATTATCTCCATGTTTATTTAAATATTTTGCTCTAAAGGAAGCAATCATTCCTTTATACTTCTTTAAATTTAGTATTGACATTTTTATTTGGGGAAAGGAGGTCTTTTTTTTTTTAACATGGATACAGGAAAAGAAAACTCTTCAATAAAAATATTGTCTAAAAAGTTTGTTTTGTCTGCATGATTTACTAAATATGTACAATTTCAATTCACAGCGAAGGTAACAAAGATTTAAACAGCCAACATCACAAATGTCTCAAGTTCTAAAAAAAATTCACTGTGCACAGTTTAACAATTTAATTGAATAAAAACCAAAGCTAAGTCTTCAGTCTGAATCTTTTTGTTTTATGATGGGCACAAGCCATGTATCTTCTTTATCTTTGTTACACAATGCATATTTCAGTGACCAAAAGCCCCTTCCCATTTTAGTATATTAGATTGTGTCAGTACATACTTAAGAGAGGCATATACAGCCTCTTGGTTCACCAGTACGATTTCTGATGTGTTCACATATATGCTGTAATATTTATTAATATATAAAATGATCAGATGTTTTATAGTCTTCAAAAGTAGGAATGTTTTGCTGCATGTATAAAATATTTGAAATTTACAGGTGTATATTTAAATCATAATAATTTGACAAGCATCCCCTTGATATAAGGTATCTGGAAAGAACTATTCTTCTTTTGAAATATAGAGATTTCACATCCCTATCCAATTAAAGGTTCTTAAAGTTTGCTATTATACTAATCTGCATGTCGTGGTCATTCTGATACAATGATAAAGTGAGTGAACTAATTAATAATTAGAAACAAATGTCATTGAATATATAATAGTTGAGTTACAGTTAAGAAGGAAGCCATAACTTTAGCTACCTTATAAAATCTATTATAATGCTGTTTTTCACATATATTTTTCCACATAAATTCTTTGGTGTTTTTCCCCTTCATTTTTTAGTGCAGTGATTGATGAACATGCAATGTAAGGTTCAAATAATTGCATCAAGCATGTTTATTTGAATAATTGCCCCATTGCACAATCAAATAAATCTGCTGAATGTGTTGGTGTGAATGTTTTTACATGTACATGGGAGCACATACTCAAATAAATGCCGCTGTGTTTATTACAATGTGAGGGGCTTCAGATACACACACGCTTATTTGTGTGTTTATCCAGGGCCCATAGCCCTTGAATGGCCTCACATATCCTGGAGGAACAAGAGTAGTTAACAGTTTTTCAGTTCAAATACATGTAAACATATTATTGGGCAATTTCCTCAAATTCGTGAGCAAGATTTGATGTATTAAGGCTTACATCCTCAGAAATATTTTTAAATGACCTTTTTAAAGTTACCCAAGTGTGAAAAGTATCTAATAAATTTATTCACATTTACTCAAAGATAGTCCCTTCTTTTTCCTTACTCCAAGGCCTCCCAGTGCACCCCAGACCAGTTCACGCTAAAGAAGGTGAATGTTCTGTTAAATTCTTGCTGAAAACTTGTGATATCTCTTTCTATTTATTACAGGCCTCAGCCTATGGTGTCATGTGAAAAAAAGAAAAGAAAAAGAAAGTACAGATGAGCTAGCACACAAAAGGCTCTTGGGAAAATGGGCAGAGATGTTCAGCTGTCCCAGTGTCT
>PVIR01000555.1:42500-92500 GCA_004026965.1 Petromus typicus
AAATAGAACTGACAAAAATTTTTATCAGCCCGACGCTCCAGAGTTAAACCCAGGAATGCGTCATGCAGAGCGCTGTTACATCATCATAACACACATATGCTTCAGTTTCCCAAGACAGAACTGGCATTTTAGCAAATTGAATTAAAAAACCAGCAGTAGTAGATTCCACCCCATTTTCATTGGTTAAGTGTCACATTATAAGATTAGGAACCCATTCTACACACTTCAGGTATCCAGTTGGAGGGTGATATATCAGCTCAATTAGTAATCAAATATCTTTAATAATGTTATTGAGTGCCTCCAGGGAAGGCTATTATGTAGAAAATGCTCTAGACTATGATATGTTGTTTCATTAATGATCTTTATTTTACTTCCAGTAAAATAAAATGATGGTTTAGTGATGACGGAGGTGGTAAGGCACCATATTTAAGTAGAAGAAGTTATTTACCTGAAAGAGAAATCAGATATTTGTTGGTAACTAGTAATTAGTTGTATGAAAATAAAGAAAATTCTACTAGTGTACTTTAAGACAGCTAATGATTTGAAGAAAATAGTCTAATTCAAACTCCCACAAGAACCTTTCTTTAACTTTTGCAAAACATGTTTTAAATAAGGTAAACTGAGTAATAGCAAGTTACAGTGGAATGCCAGGGGTCTGGACAGAGTGTGCTTTTCCAGTTGTCAAGACCACCCTGGTGTGAAGGTCATGTGACAGAAAGCAGAAGTGTATTAGAGAAAAGGACACCATGCTTCTGTTTTGTTGTGTGTGGTTCTTCCTTCTAGGGAACATCAGGTTGCTATGTTATGAACTTGGTCTCTTGTATATACTTGTACTTTAAAGAAAATGGTGGTTAAAGGAGAAAGGGTAAGACATTTATAGCAGCAGACATTCATCCACAGGGATACAATGGCACAGGATTCAACAGGGGAGTGAGTTTTGGAATCCGATTGCCTGGGTTTGAATCCATCTTTTACAACTGGTTGTGTTGCAGTCTCACACGTGTCCACCTCTCTGAGGATCAGGGTCCTTACAGGCAAAAGACAATCGTTTTGGGGTCTAACTTGTAGACTGGCCAGAAGAAGTAAAAGAGACAGTAAATGTAAAATATTTAGTAGAAGGATTTCATAGTGAGCACTCAAATAATGTTAGATCACTTTATTCTTATTCATTAATACATGTTCAATAATTCCTCAAGTTTAAGCAAGATGCATGCAGCAGGAATAGCTTACATGGAAGAAATAAATCTGAACGGAGAGAAAAGAGATTGCATGTGAATGATTTCTTAGTGCTGTGGTAACTGTCTTACAACTTCTTTTGGCTGCTAATGTTTCATCAGCTCAGAAACACAGAACATCATTTAGGTCACTTCAGGGAGAGAATGTGTGAATCATTTTGAATGCCCATTACAGTTGTTCCAAAGCAACAAAAGAAAGAAGAGAGTCTCTAGAGAATTTGGAGATGCCCACGAAACCTGTGTTTGTCATATCAGTTCTGTGGTTCCCTTTCAGACAATTCATTTCCATAAAGTTCACTCGACCCAACATTTGAGAATATAAATATAGTAATTCTGCATCACGAATTAGCAAATTGAAACAATAAAGTACTCAGCTATGATACCATGGAAAATACAGAATTTGCAAACTGGTAAGAATTTTTATATATCATAGATATACACCAAATAGACTATGAATTTCCAGAAGTTTTTCCAGTAAGTACTTAACAAAATCAATTTAAATAGGAAGTCACTTGGATGTTCATCTCTTTGTAACTAGTTTGGTTTACCTTATTCAAATTAGGATTTTTCAGAATTAAATTTTCACATGAGTAAGATTTTAAAAATACCCACATTGATAATGAATAAATTAAAAATGTTTAGGGTAAATTTTTTGTCTTTAGTGTCTAGGTTCATAATTCGTCTGACAGCTAGAATGATAATCAAAGTTAAGAATCATGAAAGATTTGTGATATAAAATATCTAAGCCAAGAAATAAAATTATTGAAAATTTAGACTTTATTCAAAAGTAGAGACATTTTAATTACTTTTCTAAATAAGGTGGGTTTAAAAGCACCCATCACAATATCTCAACAGAGAAAGCACTCAATATATGTCAGATTTTAATTTTAGTGGAATACAAATGCATTCTGAACAGTGCCTAACAACAGTTTTGGATTTTTATTTCACAGTTCTTGTGACAGTCAGTCCTACTAAAGTCAGCATTTACATAGTGTTTCCTTCCTCTGTCTCAGTCCTTGGTCCCAAGTAAAGAAAACCAAGCAGTAAGCCACTGATAAGAAAAATTAAGCATTATGACTTTGGTATCTGCTTAGGAAATAAACTAAAAACAAGAGCACAGGATCTCAAGAACAAAAAGCTCATAGACATATATAATAAACACTTTATCAACAGTACAGTCATAATCAATACATAATAGTGAATTGACAATTTAACTTCATTTCCCAACCCTTAGAATCAGTCAACACCAAGGCAGTTCTCCTGTATATTATTCATATTAATTCATTTTTGAAAGATTGCTCAAAAGATTAATATAAACAAATTAAATATAGAACTCAATTAGGATAAGAAAATGAACTAAATTTCTACATACATCATAGTGATAGAAAACTCATGAAGAACTTCACTTGGGTGGATACTAACACACTGACAATAGTAATATCATGAGGTGTTTGGTCAAAGGAGCAATAAGCTAAATCCTGGAAACTGGACAAGCTAGGAAATCAAAAGAGGACAATTCATTACAAGTTTAGAGAAGCTATTGGATCCTGTTGCTAAGCAGTGTTTCTAGACAGCAAATCTCACACTAGGGAGATCAGAACACTTTATTTTTATTATTTCAAATTAATTTATATATATGTGTATATATATATATATATATATATATATTTGTGTTTATCAATATTTGGGTCTCTCAGCTATGTATCTATGAAGTCATGAATTACTGCAATGAATACATTGACCAGATAGCACTATGTGTTGGTATCTGTGATAGCCCTCACTAACATAAAAGTCTTATACTCACTATGTAGTATATCATAAAATTTGCATATGTTCATATGACAAAACCAATTACAGAAGGAAAAATTCCTTTGGGGATGTGCTGATTATAGATGAATAGGAAAAAACAAAATATATTTGAAGTTGCTTAAAATATTAAAGTAAATTTAGATATGAAAAATCTACTCTGAAAATGCTAACATAGATCTTAGGAGTCATGAAAATTTCTATAGTAAAACACAAATATAAGAAAACTTCATGTTTCAGAATTTTATATACATGTCATATCTAGGTTTATTCTTCAATTTGGATTGTTTTTAAAGTATCTTAGCTGAAATTTTAAAAGAATTTCAAGCAACACAGATTGTTGGAGAGCAATGAAACTGGACTCATTGGAGTAAGAGCACTTATTTGTCAGCTTTGTGCTTGTCACCATGTAAGTGACAGAACTCACCTACCAATTACACTTCATCAATCAGGTGACAGAAGTTTCCCACCTTTCCTCAACTTAGCTAGATTCTGCTCACTTTTGCTACCTCCACAACATGCCCAGTGAGGAAGAAAGGATAATGAGATCGGTACAAGTACTACCCGAGAATGGATTTTGGTCTCTAAAAAAGGTATTGTGTATGTGGGCAGTCAAAGCATAACAGGAGTTATTTCCATCTCTCCTTCTTTTTTTTTTTTTTTTTTTGCATTTAATCACTTCTCTCCAGAAAGCATTAATGTTAGGTTATTTATTTTTTTTACTTCTTATGAAAATGTTTGATGCTAGACTTCCTAGTTGAATGTGAGATATTTCTTTACACTTTCTCCCTCTTTTTTCCTCTTGCCAATATTTTGGTTGAGATCCTACACTCTTTTCTCATCCAAGGCCAGCCAAGCATGCCAAATTTCCAGCAGAGAAGATTTGGAGATGGATTAGGGAAAGACAGGAGGCTGAGATATGTTGTTCAGGATGTGAAGAGGAAGAGTAAGAGAGAGAACACAGGTGGAACTCCACCACAGAGCTACCAATCTGGCCTGGGACCAAGGATACTACATCATAATACCTCCTCTTTTTTAAAAAAATTAATCCACTATCTCTTCATTCATGGGCTATTGTCTTATCAAGTCTTTGTAACTGTTCCTGATTAGTAATACCTGAGCTAAAGATAAACTAAATAAATTTAGAGAGTTTTCTATTATTCTCTCAAATATAGATAGATTCAGTAGCCCATTTAGTTCATTAATTTTCTCTGATGATATGCTGACACTTTTAGTTGACTCAAAATGTGGTCAATTATAAGAACCTAATAAAATAACTCCATGAAGTAAGCCATAACTTCATGGCTTACTTGGTGATTAGGTGATGAGAATAGCACATAATTGATCAGATATATTATTATTATATTTTTACATATATGAGTTCCTAACAGCTTAAGAATTTGAAGATATTTTCAATGACAAGCTTGTTTCATGTCATTCCACTGTGCCGGCCATTTATATATTCCCTTGATATGATTTGTGAATTTGTGTTACAGATTAATTTGAAAGACAGGAAGATAAGCACACTTATAAACACATGAATGATCCAATAAACAGACAACAAAAAGTCCTACTGAGCTAGGCAAAAGCATTATTTCTTCCTTGTTGAAGGTATCAGCATATGTTACATCTTATGTTGCACAAGTGCACTCATTAAATATTATGAAATGTACAGCAGGCTGAGAAGCTCTAACTAGCTAGTCAAAGTCACTCATACCTGTGTGTTCGTATTTATGTCGCAGAAGGGAACTGCTTTTCTGGAATGTCTTGTCACATAAGTCACATGCATACATGCCGCTCTCTGTCTTCTTGATCTTCTTCCGAGACAGACAGGAATCGGAGTCTGTCATGTCATCTAGGCCTGACATGTAGTCTTGTGCTCCATCAAGCAATTCTCCCTGTGACATAATCACACAGTTCAGTTTAGTCTCTTGTCTTTGTGTTTATACCAAACAACTTTGCATAAGCTGACATTTGGGGAACTTTACAACTGCTTGCTGTAAATTGATCCAGTTGAAAAAAATTTCTAAAAATTCTCCCTGAAAAGCATATAAGGTCTCACATTTTGACAAAAAATATAACCTTCTCTGCTGTAGATGGTAGAGCATGCTGTATTTCAAGGACAGAGAACAGTCAGCTCCAAAGGAAGAAAAAAATACAGAGCTTTCTAAAATCTTCCATTTTCTGTACCAAGAAATATCTGTAAGCAAATATTACACATTAGAATTTGAGTATTTTTCAGTATATTTTTCTTTAGGAATGATCTGTAGCTGCAGAAACCCCATTTTAATTGAATTTTATATTTAGGTACAAAATGTTATTATTATGCAATCTATTTAAATGTATGTCTACCAACTAAAGCCTCAAGCTATATTTTTATATTTAATTTTCTAATTTGAAATAGGGAATATTAATAACACTTTTTATCAATGTTCTATCTATGTTAAAACAGCCTTCAGCATTGAACAATAATGAATGTGGATCAGTAAATTATTAAATTTCTTGATATTTATTTTGTCTTGATCCAAAGGAGTGCAAACTTGCATAACATACCCTTCCATTTGCTAGCCCACAGTTCAGTTTTCTTAGACTAGGTTTGTACTAATTAATATTAGAGAAGATTAAATAGGCTTAAATACATTTACAAAGAGGGCAGATGTACTGTAAATTGGAATACTGCAACAGCTGTTACAGAGGTGCTTTGCCTCTATGCTCCTATTTTCCAAGCAAAGATTATCCTGCATAATGCTAAAACATACCTGCTTTCGTATTCGAAAAACCATAAATTATTCACAAATTTGAAGATTAGGTAATAATTCATGTGGAACGTGCAGCATATTTTTAAAATACTCTTCAAATAAACTATTCACTATAACACAAGTTCATCAACTTGATTTATACATTACTTGCAGGTTGTGAACCTCTTTAAAGCATGTGTCTGTTACACATTTTAACTTCTCACACCTAGGTAAGTCCTATCAACTATTGTTACCAATGTATAATTCTAAAAGAAGGTGAGTATTCATTTCTTCTTTATGTTTTCTAATAGCTACTGTGCCTACAAGATATAGTGTTTCAAATTTTCCACCTATTCATTTTTCTAGCCCACTTGCAGTTTTGTGTTCATATTAAAAACAGAAACCTCTTCTATTTCTAGTGATATTTATCACTGAGAATTTTTTCTTACAGGTACATAATTGACATTTGTGTATGCGTGTGTGTTTGTGTTTACGAATGTGTCTGCCATACAGGCAATGGAACGCAGGACCTGACACTAGTGTTCCACCACTGAGCTAAAATCCGCAGCCCAAGTACATAGTTTTTATTTCTTCAGAGCAAACAGGCATTCCCGTTACCTGAAATCCTTGCTTCCGCTGGTACTTTCTCCTTTGCTGCATGTCAGCAAAGGTAGCTGCTCCAGTTGGGTAGGTATAGGCCATATGTGGTAGGAAACTCATCTGATCCAGTCCCGGATATGGTCGTAGCCCAGGGATACTGGTCTGGACTGGCGGCATGAAAGTGGCAGGGGGAAATGCGCTTTGTGGTGGAAGAGCTGTGTATAAAGGTTTGGCACTAAATGGATTCATGCCGAACACTGGGTTAGTGCTTTTGTTGTCCAGATTATTTGAATTTGAAAACTCTTTCTTGATAAAAGTCAAGTTCAGAGGCTCGTCTGAGTTTTCAGATGATGAAGAAATGCTGTTGTGGTCTAAATTTATGCTACTGGCTTTTGTTTTGTTCTTTGTGGCTATAATACTTTTGGGTTCTTTCATTTGTTTTGGTAATGACAAGTCCAAAGGCTCAGCCTGGAGCTCCTCAGAGGAGAAGCTGTTTGGAGTGTACGAACTACTGTGGGAGTTTTTAGAAGATGTGGAGGAAAGATTTAAGGGAGAAGGAGTGTTACTCCTTGAGTGGTCCAATTTTTCAACCGGTTTAATATTGGTAAAATGCGAAGATTTTGTTAGCCTGAGAGGAGGATCACAATTTGTAACACTGTTGTGGAGTTCTGCTATAGATGGTGACGTTATGGAGTCCATCGGTTTTACAGGAGACCTAGGTAACAAAGAGTCTTTTGTGGGAGGGTTACTATTGGGAGCTAACGGCTTGGAGTTCCTTTCCAGTGATGGTGACCTGGAATTTGAATACTGGTAGACTTTTCGTTGCTCAAACCATTCCTTCACAAATTCCTGAGGAAGGCCCACAGCAATGGAAATTTTCAGCAGTTCATCAGAGTTGGGCTCCATGTTCATAGCATAGTATGCTTTGAGTACAGACATGTGGTCCTTGTATGGGTTGATGGGGCTTGTCAGTCCTTTCTCAGAAAGTACAGATGACAAGAGGAGGGCTTTATTATCCACAAAAACTCCAGCTTTGTTGGGGACTATGTTTTCATGAGGTTGCAGGACTGCCTTGATTTCTTCATTCATCTTACAAAGGTAACGTTCATGCTGATGCAAGGGAATGGGGCCAGGAAAGCTTTCTTTACAGAACTGGCATGAAAATGGCGTGGTTATGTTGTGATTCTCAATCATTTTGTCATCGGTGACCAAATCCATTAAAGTACGTAGCTTCTCCTTCTTTATATTACTGATCTGTCTCCTTGAGTCAGTAGTTAAGCTCTGGAGGCAAGCTTTGGCTTCATTGACCTTTTCTAATGTATAGTCAATAATACTTTTAGTGGCACCATTATGACTCACGACTGGAAGACCGACTGGTGGGATATTGGGAGAAGTGACCCCTTGTTCCTCAGGCTGAGAACATGGATCTTTCATGTGATAACCTTTCAACTTTGAAATTTCTTCCGCTTTGCAGTCCATTTTTTGCCTGGAAACCGTATTGTCCACAATCTGTAGAACCTTTTGTACCTCACTTAAATTACTATTCATTGTGGGAAATCCAAGTAAAGGGGCTTCCATCCCTACACTTAAGTGCTGCATTGGACTCTGAGCAGATGGATGAACTCCTAAGGGACTGGTGGCTCCGAGCCCACCATTCATAAAGGGACTAGTGCCACTAAATCCATGTGTGGCCATAAGAACTTTGTAGTCATTGAAGTCTAGTGGTTCTGTTTTAATTTTGAGTAAGCCTGTTTGTTCAGACATACTAAGTGGTTTTCCATTCTCCAACTTGTTTCTTAACTGAGTAATGGCTGAATTAGTAGGAGAAGAAGACACAGAATTAGGAGAGGAACCCGTCTTAATATTGTTTCTCATTCGGCCATTTACTGAGATTAAACCGATACATTTCTTGCTGCTGATGTGTGAACTGTAGGAACCGGAATGGGAGAAGCGCTTCTTGCAGTTTGGGCACTCGTAAGGTTTTTCACCTAAAATGATAATTAAAATTAACATTACATTTCTTTGACTGGTAACAATAGTGGATATCTACCAGGACAAGAATTTGTGACATCAAGTGAAAGGAACGTAATGGGATTACCTCTACAGTCTAGGTGTTTAGATTAGAATTATGTGGCTGTAACTGGTAGTGAGCTTTATCTACTGTGGGAGGACATAATTCAAGATGTTAGCAGTAGAAGGTGAAGACTATCTATCTTTTTTTTTTTTTTTTTCAGCTAAGATCCCAAATCTTGTTTTGCCATCGGCAGCCTCCTATTTAAACAGAGTGTCAGATTAATGTGTGGTCAATAACACAATAAAGATGTCACAGTATTTAAAGGGAAGTGGAGCCATGGTTTTAATCAACTCTGTGGAGATTCCATTGATCCTACCAATTCAACTAGTTCTCTGAATAGCATCCAATTTGGTAATAAAATGCTTGGCAGAGCTATCAAACTAGTTATAAAGAAGAAATCTCAGTGGTAGGATACTGGTTTGACACATAGCTCTCAGGAATCAGGGAACATTTATTATACCAAGCTCTTATCCAAAATACATTTTTCTTTTATGATTAGGTATCAAAAATGAATATCCTTCAAAACTTGCCAACTGAGTTTCTTTGGGTCAGAAATATTTACCCTGAAGAAGGGATTCTAATAGGACTGAAAGGAGCCTTTAGATTTGGTAATCAAACAAAGAATTTGCAATTTTTAAGAAGGATAAGCACTCCTTTTGATAAGACAGTGCTACTGTCTTTTGGTGTTCTAGTACTGTAAGTCTCAGGAAGGCACATCGAGTTTAGGAAATAAATGTGTAGTTTCAAAAAGCTACAAACAGGATTGTGTAAATTTTAAACAATCTTTAAGAGCTTTAAGTAAACAAAATGCAGATGTGAGCAACAGCCCCTGCGCTACTCACCGCTGTGAATTCTCAGGTGCTCTTTCAGATGGTGTTTGTACTTGAAGGCTTTGCCACACTCTGTGCATTTGAACTTGCGGTTACCTGCTCCTTGGGTTAGCATTTGGTGCTGTAAAAGAAGAAAGACTCACATCACTTTCATGCAGGAGGAACAAAAAATTGTCACGAGTACTTTTAAATGCCTCTTTTTTTTTCCCCAAACAGGCCAAAAGGTTTGAGTGCATGCTTATTTATCTGCCTAGTCTTTCCGAATTGCAATAAAAGTGATAATGTTAGTAATAAAATTGGAACAAATAAAAAAAGTGCTTTCACACGCGTATCCAACACTTGCTCTACAATTATTTCAGCAGTCTCTTTTCCAAATGTTTCTTTGACCCTTTGGAAATGAGAAAGTACAATTGTAAAGGTGTTTGTTTCTTGGTGTTTTCTGAAAGATCTAGAATCTGAAGGTTCCCTGCTAATATGCAACTGTTTTATCACAAAAAAAAAAAAAAATTCCTGACATTCTAAATAATGTTAAAAACTGTGTATATATAACAGTTTTTATCAAATTTTCTGTATCTGAGTAACAGTGTATCTAATGCTGAAACAATCTGTAATTTAAAGACAGTTTAAAAAAAAATCATCCCCTTCCAGAAAAAATAAAACCTCAGAAACAAAGCTTGACTACAAATATTTTGTTATAGGGTTTGCATGTTTAAATATTCCATTCATTGTGCTAATGGCACATGTAAACTCTGTTTTCCGGAGGTCTTGCCTATCAGATTTGATCCACTATCAAGTGTAAGAGACAACATCTTGGGTTACAGCTGCTTGAGTAGTTTTATCACAGGCCAGTAGGAAAGACTTCAACGACTTTTCATTTTCCTTTTTGGTAGTGAACAAGGGAGTAGGGACCAAAAGAAAAAAAAAAGTTTGCTGAAAAGACAAGTTGAAAGCAGCGAAGATATAATCAAACACAGCTGACCTTTTTGAACAAGAGGAAAAAAAAGCAGTGTGACTGAGAATTCTGGGGGAAAAAAAGTCATCCACTCTGGATGCTCAAGGTAGGAGGTCAGCCTTTCTCAAGCAGCAGTGACACAAAAGCCTTTTGCAAAAAGACAGCACAGAAACGGTATGACAACTGCTAGGGTGTGCTGAATCTTCCCACATTCCTAGTGAGACAGATGGTGTTACATGGGACACAGGGAGGTTTGTTCAAACAGCAGCAACCTTCAAAGATCAAGCGGAGCCCAGCCCGCCGAGCGCCATTGAGGGACCAGCGCTCATATGTTGCTGAGTTGCATAAACAAACAGCAACAGCTGCTTTGTCTCCCCCCACAGCCCTCAGAGGACTACTATAAACTTTAGTTGTGCCACTGTTAATATGATACAATCATTTTAATTTACTAATTGTAAATGCCATGAGCAAATGAGGGGACTTTTCAACACCAAAGCTACCATTCATAATGCGCCAACACAATCACACTTCTGCATGTGAAATTTAAAGCAGTTATGCTAGATAAATATCCAGGCCCCTTCTTTTCTTCCTAGGTTTTTTTTTTTTTTTCCTTTTTTTGCATAGAAGCATGGGGGAGATAAACTGTTACATAAGTGTAACTGTGCAAGCACACTTTTAAAATAACTGATCTTTGAAAAACATTCAAGTGACAAGCTCAATCAGAAAGAAGAGAAATGATTTATAAGAACCATTGTCTTAAAATAATAAAATATCAGAATATAGTTTCATCATCATTGTTTGTGTTGGCTTATTCTTATTTTCTTTATTCAAAGAAAAGAAGCCTACAAGGAAAAATAAAATTCTATATAGACTATCATGGTTAATCATTTTTAAATCAGATATGAGATCAAAGCTTATACAAGGGACTTCCAGATCTGTTGGGCCAGTCGTCATGACCGGTGGTCACCATTTCTGTTGCCACCCTAACACATTATAATATCAATTTGCAGAGTCAATTCTCCTAGGAGCTTAGAAAGAGCAGTTTTGCTGAAACATTTAAAGGATGTTGAGAATCAATCCTATTCAATCATTTTAAGGATTTAAGAAGCTATATACATGCACAAGACAGTGTCCTTATTTTTAAGACAAGGCAAAAGAAGCATAGAATTTTAACATTTAGCTACAAATAGGCACACATCAAGACAGGATCGTTTAAAAAGTATACCCAAGTTATAGTATTAATCCAATTTATTTATATATACATAATTTATTATATAGACTTTCTACTTTATTTCAATAATTAGATTTCATAAACTCAAATCAGCTTGTAAAAATAAAGTAATCCAAAGTGTTATGTGTAAAATGAATGGAATACATACTTTTTTTTACAATGACTTAGATCCCATATTAAAAAAAATCTATGTAAAACTAGGTGAAAAATGGAATTAAAATTGCTGAGATGTTTAATAATGTATAATTAAAATGCTACAATTTCATTCACTTTTTTGTGGAACATAAAAATGAAACTAAAGTCGAGTTAAAGTGCAAATAAAATTTCTAAATTAGAAATTAACACACTCATTCGATCGTGAACATAAGACTATTAAATCATATTAGAAGAGACCATCAAAAAATCATTTAGACCTCAATTAAAGCTATTACCATTAAAAGATCTGCATCTTCAAAATGCCATGAAAAATTAATAATGATTGCCAATCAAAGCAATATCGTTTCTCTAAGGGGTTATTATAGAAAGAAATCACTTAAAACCAACCCCCCACCTGATCTGTCCCCGGCTTGTGCGTCACCATATGCCGCTCGAGCTGGGTGCGGTAGGCAAACGTGTAGCTACAAAGAGGGCAGGAAAAGTTCTCCTCATTCTTCTCGTGGCGGTACTTGATGTGCTCCTTCAGTGATGTCAAGCGCTTGTAGCCCCGGTCGCAGTAGGGGCAGGTCAGCAGTTGGGCAAAAGCATCTGGAGTTCCAGGTGGCAGGTCTGTAGCCGAGAGACGAAAGAGAGAGACGCGGGCCAAAAGGTCAGTAAATCAATGGCAGCTAATGGGCTGACTGCCCGGGATGGTATGACAGGAATCACTGCAATCTGCTCCACCAGAGTGCCATCATCGCACCGGGCCCTTCGCACACCAGTCCCCTTGCACACCCAAGGCAGACTTGTAGGAATTAGCTCATACTGTGCTTGAGATTAATTAATTACGTGAGCTTTTCAGGGGGAAGACTGCAACAAATGGTAAAGGAGGAAGTTCTCTTCAGGTGACTGAATGCTGCGGTGAAAGCTTTCCTCACATGTTACTTGAGAATACGTGACGCGGAGGAGCCTCTCAGGTATCATAGAGAAGAACAAAATAGTGAGGGTCAGTGTTTTGAAACTCTTTTTTGCCCCCAAAAGTAAAATATTTCAGAGAGATGAGAATACATTTAGATATTTTTATCTCTTAGAAATGGGCTCTAATTGTTCTCTTTCTTTATTGGATGTACAAATGACACAAATTTGCTGACAAAAAAATTTCACAATACCCTAAAATTACAGTTCTAATCTTTGCTCATGAAATTCCATGCCTCAGCAGCTGTTCTTCAAATTTTAAGGTAAACACCCAGGCATGTAGTGCATTTGTAATTGTAACAGCTGCAGAGGTCAGTGTAGTGGCTAAAAATGAATTACGGCCTCACCATTTTCTTCTTGCCCATTGGCCTCTGGCGTGCCAAGGCGAGACAGCTCCTCAGGGGCTTCTGGGTAAATAATGGCTGTGTCACTGCGCTGAAGGTACTCCTCAATGCTGACTGCGTGGCCATCGCGTTCCTCCAGTTTTCTTTTGGCAAAGTATTCTTCAAAGTCTGATGTGCAATTTGCATTCTTCACTGAAATCAGAAAAGGAAAAGAAATACCTCGTCAGGGCCTTCCTCTTCCAAGCCCAAGACTGTCTACATCACTGTTAGTAACAAATACTAACTCGCAATCAGACTACAAATCTCTGGTCTGTTTGTAAGAAGGGTACAAGATGACCAATTTTAGATTAAATGATTATTTTCATACTGTATGAAAAAGGAGGCTACTTTGCCTTAAGGAAAATAGGCACTTTTTTTTAGATTATTCGTTCACATAACTCAAACAATTTACAGAAAATTTAAAAGGTTTTTGGTAAAAATTAAAATCTTTAAGATCTTTTTACCCAAGACATTCTAAACATTCTCATCAATAAACATGAGAGATAATAGAAGCTCAAAGCGGCTTTAATGGCCTATATAAAACTTTCTTTTCTTTTTAAGAAAAGTATATTTAATTTTTTATTGTCCACTAAACATTCCTAACTACAGATCCATCCGGTTGCTAAATATAAGCTTTTAACTCTCCACCCTCTAAATATCCCAGACAACCAGGACTACATGGTCTGAGACAGATGTGAAAGAACAGATATTCCTAGAGATATAACAGTGTGACTTTGTCAAAAAAAAAATCACAGAATGTGGCAGTTTATCTTTTCTGTATTCAGTCTTTAGCTGAGGAATTTAAGACTGCTGAAAATACATTAAGAATGCTGATAGAAATAAAATAAAAGATATCAGAAGGTGTTAAGAAAGGAACCATACTGTTGTGTGATTTTGATATGACTTAAACTTTTGTAATTATGTTTCTAATCCTATGAAATGAATCATAGTTGTAAACCAATTTTTTTTTTTTTGGTGTTTTGAGACAGGGTCTTGATTTGTGGTTCAGGCTGGCCCTGAGCTCAGCCTCAAACTCACATCACAATCCTCCTGCCTCTGCCTCCCGAGTGCTGGGATTACAGGTGTGAGCCACCACGCCCGGCACTGTGGTATGTGGTACTGGTTGCTGCTGGGCGTGAGTCTCCACAGCCAGTATAGTATGTGGTTACCAGGGATCGAACCCTGGTCCTTGCTGTTGCAAGACCGGCGTCGGAACCACTGAGCTAACTCCCCGGCCCTTGTAAACCAATTTTAACAACTTGTATCACAAGACATTGCATATTTGAAACCCCAAGGTGTGCTCTTAAAATTAGTTATGGGGCTGGGAGTTTTAGCTGAGTGGCTCCACACAGAAAGTCATGAGTTCAAATCCAGACACCAAAAATAAAATTAGTTGTGGCTTAACTATCTTAAGTAAAAATCTGTATACATAAGATAGATGGAAAAGTAGTTACTACATTATTGTATGTAATAGGAAGATGGAAAAGTGCTTTGTTAGTATCACAAACAGTGGGATCCTACAATCATAGTTTTTGAGAACCTTTAACTTTGGTTAGACTAGATTTTTCACCTTACTTTATTTGCCACAAATAATATTCAGTATTTGTCACATTAATTTTCCTTGGGAAGTTGTGGCAGGATTATGTTCAAGCAAATATGTGTATTTATTTATTTATATGGCTTCCTTGATTAAAAATTTGTGGATTTCAAATAAGAAGAGTAGACATTAGAGTGCCTCATCCCATTGAATGTCTGGAATGTGATAGGCACCATGTCTTGCTCTGGTAAATAAAGAACAAATCAGGTCTCACCATTCTGGAGGTCATGAGAAAGATCAATACATCTGATATTATCTCAGAACTAAACACTTCATTACTAAGGCTCAGCCCTAAGCATTATGAAAGAGTTGTGTAGTAGGATAAAAAGAAGCAACACAAAGACCTGATGTGGCCCAGACAATCAAGAAGGCTCTAATGGAAGGCACTTGGATTTGATCCACACCAGAAGCTAGGAAATGCAGCATGTGTGATGTGGTGACTGGAAGGAACATGGCCTCATGAACCAAAAGAGGAGTGACTCTTGGGGCTGGGGATTTAGTGCAGTGGTTCCAGCATCTGCCTGGCAAGTGCAGAGTTCCAAGTTTCCCAGTACCACATACCACAATGCTGGGCATGATGGCTTATCTCAGCATTTGGGAGGCAGAGGCAGGAGGATTGCTGTGAGTTTGAGGCTAGGCTGGGGTACATAGTGAGTTCAGAGCCAGCCTGAACTACAAAGAAAGACCCTGTCCCAAAACAAAACAAAAAACAAAAAACAAAAAGAAAGAAAGGAAGGAAAAAAAGAAGAGAGTAGATGATTAGTAGATTAAATGATGACTATTCACATTTTAAAATCATAATTCTAGTTATATTACTGCAGAGTAGTCAATAGAGATTGTAGAAAAAAAGTAGATTCCGGGAAACCAGTAGGGATACTTCTGTCCTAAATCAGGCAAATTATAAGGGTCAAAGAATTACTTGATTGAGATGAGAAGTGGCTCGATTTGAGACCTATTTAAGAAGCACAATCCTAAGGACTTGAGGAAGAAGTAGGTTTCCTGAGGTGAGAGATGCTAGGATACCTCCCAAGATTTAGTTTCCAGTGTTAAGGGCGGTTGGTGACATTCATCAAAGCAAGAAATACTGGAATTCTAAGAAGACTTGAAACTATGGACAAATACATGAAATTAAATTTTTTAAGACAGGGAGAACTGCACTTTGAGGACTATGAAACTAAATACTAACAATCCTCTAGGCAATAATCTCAAATCTTTCTCTTCTGATACTTCTGTTAACTTTAACTAGAATAGCAGACTGATTCTAAGACCTATATTTTTCTCCAAATAGGTTTAGAATGTGCATAGTGGATGGAAAGGTTATACCTTGAAATTTTGCTTCAATCTTTTCTTAGCTGGATTTAACAGAAGAATAAAAACACTAGTTTAGATCTCATTTCTGCTGCTATGTACACCATGCTACAGATGCTTTCCAAAGGGTACTGATTGGTGGTGATTGTAATGATGTCATTTAACTTGTATCACTGGGTCCTCAGGGAGGTGCAGGAACTGTCATCTATTTATGCTTTGTTTTGGATCATCAAAATAGCTTCAACTCCACCAAAAATCACCTTTCCTTTCAGTGACAAGAAATGAAGCATTCAAGAGGAACATCTTTTGAAATGACTGGTCTGATTTTACCAGTGACTGTTTCTTTTTCAGTGCCACAAAGAGTAGATGCTACGCTATACTTTCCTTCTGAATTCACACCTACTAGAACACAGTCAAATGTGTAACACACAGGATCCATTTAAGTTTTTTGAGAACATTTTTTCATTTGATGACCTTGGTGTAACCTAGTAAATTCAGATGGATGTACATTTAATATCCTAATTTTATCTTGATATTTCAGCAACTATTTGAATTATCTGGCTATCTTTGCATGAATTTTCATTTGCATATGAATGTTTCCATCAGAAATGTAATCAAATGCAAATTCAATTGGATTTGCATTAATAGCCTTTGGGCTTAAAAGGAAAGAAAATTCTGATTTTTCTGGATAGGCAAAGGAAACTGCATCTAGATACACTTCTGGTGTTTATAGAGGCAATTCAATTGATAGACCAAATTTGGCCATGGTAGATTTCTATGTCAAGTGTAATGAGATAAAAGACATCAGATCATGTGCTTTCTTTAAGGATCATTTTTGATCATGTTTGTATCCTGAGTACCCAGTGTATAGCTTAGAAATTAGTAAGCTTTCAAAAAATCATTTATGAAACAGATGTGGAACAAACTACATCTTCAACATTGAACTTGGTATAAAAATGTTTTAGCAGAAGAATGTATAATATGCAATACCAATAGCTGGCTATGCTGGTACATGACCTTACGTAATTTTACTACTCTGGGAGGCTGAGGCAGGAGAGTAGTAATTGTGAGTCTAGCCTGAACAATACTAAGAAAGGTTCTCTCAACAAATAAAACACAGGGCTGCAGCTGTAGCTCAGTGTGAATTCCGTGGTTTCAATCCCCAACAAATAGAAAGATAGATTCTTGCATACCTACATATGATGCCTACAATTAAGCTAAGGACTTAGCCCCAGACCCCATTGTCAATTCAGAAAATTGTAGAGCAGTGTGACATATTACATAACAGTGATCATAAATACCTGCAAGGGTTGGAAAGGGCTCAAAAGGGATTTCAATGAAGATGTCACTCAATCATATATCCAGTTATTCTACTAGATTTTTCTTCTTGTGGTAAAGATATGTTTTTGATTATATCCCTCACATTGCTAGGGATATGTAAGTGGTCTAGAGTTGAAGTTTCCATGAGCTAGGTATAAACACTGTGAATATAACAGTTTTCCCTGTGTTCTTTTTCCCATGGATACTCATACCATATGCCTTTTCTGTCTGGCACTGTAACACCTCTTGCCTAGGAACAGCTCTCCATTTCCCTATTGCTAAACCCTAGGTTACCCGAGGGAGCTGCTGTGCTATACATGTTCCTGCTCCCCCAGCCACAGCCAATTGATTATCCATATCTGATGTGAGCCAATCTAAGTCCTCTACTCTGCAACCTGAACCAATGATTAGTCAAGGAATGGGCGATGGATCTGATTACATTCAATGAATTCCTTTTCTATGACTTTAGGACTTTGTCCCAGAGAAGAGTACGCATGTGTCTCCCACCACTACCTGCAGCAAGCCTCTAAGAGACTGTAGCTGTGAGATACAGACTGAAGCAGTCTTTTCCATCTAGAAAAGGAAGCTTCACAAAGACAGAATGAAGCAGGCAGCAGACAGGGCGGCAAACCCCGACGATCCATTTTTGTCTTTATCTATTCTTGAGCTAAACTGCACCTTCCGGGGACTCTGTTGTCAATCCTTCTTAGATTCTGTAAGCCAAGAAACTTGCTTTTCTACTCTAAGTTATATAGTGTTTCAGGCTCTGAAAACAACAATCACCATGTTACAGTACTAGAACAATGAAGAGATTAAATTGGTTACTCTCAAAACCACTAGACAGGATGAAGTTTAGATTGTATTTGGAAGTTTTTATTTTTTGTTTTAACAAAGATTTGGTAGTACTGTGCAGTGGACAAAGGAATAACGCACAACATTTGCTAGAAAGTTATAGAATTCCCCATTGAATTTTTCTAGTTTAAAATCAATCTCATTTTTGTTCTTTCTGTAATCCTTTCACTCCCTAGTCTCCTTGGAAGAACTGCCAAAACACACTGACAGAGGATATTTGCATGGTATTTATCATCAACCATAACAAAAATCCACGAGAAATCTCAAGTTATTCCTTCCCATACTTTCTCCAGAGATTTTACATTTGTTCCTAAAATTTACCCTAATGTCCTGCAAATATCTCACCTTTCCCTAAGGTTAGATAAACTGTACTCTATTAAAAACAAATAAACAACAACAAAAAAACAAAAACAAAAAAAACTTCATTACTTAAAAATGCTTCCTTATGGCCATATGTATTTTAACACTGTTAGGGAAATTTCTAGATCACTTCAAGTATCAAAAGTCATTATTTTCCTAGAATATGTTAGTCATTCTTACTAGTATTGTTTACTAATGATACCTTCATAGATTCCTGTGTGTCTTAGATGTATAGTGATACTGAAAGACAGGCAATGTTAACAGAACTCAGTAAAAAAAAAAAAAAAATGAACATTTCCCACAGTTGCATTATTTTATGATACTTTTTCTCTTGGTAATGGGGATGGGATTCTACCACTAAGCTATATCCCCAGATTTTTTCTTTTTCTTTTTTAAAGCAGCATCTTCTAAGTTGTTATATTACTTGAGCTGGGCTCAAACTTTTAATCCTCCTGCCTTAGCCTCGTAGAGTGCAGGGACTACAGGTATGTGCCACCATGCCTGGCTTAGGATACTCTCTTAAAGTTACTTAAAAGTAGGTTTGATTTGGTGTTTACAGGTTTAATTTAATTATAATGTGGCTCTGATACTTATTCCTTCTCTTTTTCTGTTTTCCTTTGCCACTTATTTTATTTTTAATAATATTTGTTGATACAAGAGGTAGATGCTCTAGTGTTATATTTTAGTATGTGGTATGTTTTTAATTTTCACCATCATTTGAAAAAGTGAATTTGGAAGTTTTTGTAAATCCATTTTAATAAACTTCAAAATGAGTATATACTTCTTTCGGAAAAGAAAATATCTTAGATGGTCCAGAAGAGCTCAGTTTGTTTAAAAATTGAGCAGAATCATTTTTCCAACCTTTCATTTAATGATTATTTATTGAACACATACTAGTGCCTGAGAGTGTACTTGGACTGAGGATCTGAGATTGACTGATAAGTTTTCTTCTCATATTTGTGATTCTCATATTTGGAGGCATACAAAAATGGTTGTAATTGTTTCTGCAGTACACAAACACACAAATACTGGTATAAGAAGGGATCACATAGTCACACACACATACACATATCCACACATAAATAATACTACACTTCCTCAGAGTAATACAGAAATTATGTATTTATTATATTATTTAGATTTTATTCACTCACTATGTCAAGGCATCATTCAGTTAGGTAACAATATTCCTCATCTGGTAGATTAAAAAAGAAATTATTTTTAATTTTGTTATTTCTATTGAAATTTTTGGTTTAAAGAAGCATATACTCAGTATTTACTGAAGTACATGACTTTTCATGGCTACTTTGTTTCAAGTTCACAAATGAAGGCATATGTTTTGTTATTAAAAATGCATAGGTCTGCTTTTGCACAGCACTTCCAAAATACATACTGGCAATGGATATCTGAAAACCCTATGAGGGGGCAGCTAATCTTCTGCCCATCCCACAGCTCTAAGGATAGGCTCCCACCAGAACAGAAGCACGTATAAAGCCATGGCAGGATTGTTAAGGGCAACCAAAATGTGTCTCCTCTTGCTGGGAATTAGGACAGTATTGGACCTGTTTCTCCAGCCTTCCTCAAATAGTGCTTTCTATGGGAAACCCATTTTCAGATAGCAATGAAAGTTCACACATACAGGGTTTTAGGACAGAGAGGTGAAGAATGAACAGGGCCAGGACTTGGTAGTCATCTGCAAGACCAAGAATCTCAGCAGCACTGTCAGGACAAAATCTAATTTTAAAGTCAGATTTTATAGTGGTGGATTGGGAATATTAAGATTTAGGTGACTACTAACTCTTATATAACTCTGATTGCTATCTATCAATATAGAAAGAGATAGCCATGATGCTTTAAAAAATTTCAAGTTAAACAATAGGCACTCACCTTTCTCTTTGTGTGTAATCTAAATTTTTTGGAATTAGTATATTACCAAAGAAGGTACTCATGATTTTATTTTATTTCAGAGAAGTTTATAAGTAAGGTTATTTTGCCCAGCAGTTCACTACTCTTTTCTACAATTTATTTGCTTTTTTTGTTTTGTTTTGTTTTGTTTTTGTTGTTGTTGTTTTAGAAAGAGAGACATACAATCTTCAGTAGCTTCCTCTAGGACATTCAGTGATTTTCCAAATGTGGGCTTTAGACACGGGCATCAGAAAGATTTGAGAACTTGTTCCAAATGCAGATTCTTGAGGTCCATTCTAGTCAACAATCTGGGCTTTAACAAGCCTTTCAGGAAATTCTGCATGGTGCCAGTTTAAGTACCACTCCTCTAGGAATTTAATCTTTTACCTCATGTGCCTCAATACGATAACTCAGTGACATGCTGTTGGGGGAGAGTATCGGATAAATTCTATGGCAAATTGAAACATAATTAATTCCCTCTTCTACACTGACTGAATACTATCTGCAAATCTCACTTGTGGACTTAGAGCATCACACAGTAGGCTTTCCTGTAGGTGCCTGGGACCGCACGGAGGCACAGACTGCATCTTACTCTGTGTTGTATGATCTGGACCCAGAACATTTTCTTGGACATGACAATCACTCAATAGTTCAATGATTAGGTCAGGTTCAAGGCCTTGGACTCCTCATTGGGCTCAATTATTTTATGCTTTGAATTTCAGATGCTTCATGTATAAAACAAGCCATTGTGTGCTTTCTAGAATGGCCTTAAATATCCAAGGACTCCATTATTTCAATTAGTTAATTGTAATCAACTTACCTTTTATTCATTCACTAATCTGTATTCTTTTCACTTAAAAACTCAAAGCAATATAAGTTTGGATGGAGAAACTATGATATACAAAGACTATGAAAAATATTTTAGAGGTGCCTGGAAACCATAGGCAGCACCACAAGGAAAATAGTGCTTATTAAATTTTGTCAAATGAATGAAGGAGGCACTCAAGAAACTGGGGCTATTCGTTATTTCTTGTGGGAACTCTCACTGTCAAGTGGAGATAGCGGCTCTTAATCACAAACAAAGCTAATAAAACCACAGCATTCATTAGCCAGGAAGTGAACAAGCTCTTCTTGGTGTACAGATTATGGTCTGAACATGACCAATTCCCGTCTATACTGTCAACTGCTACTTCTGCTTTTCTCTTCTTTCTCTCCTTTATTTTTAAAAGCTAAATGTGTGAAATTTGCTTTTAAAAAATTAAAATTGGTAATTCCCTTGGCAGATATCTGACTGAAGGACAAAATTCTCCTAACCTATAAATATGAGACAGGGAAAAGCAAGGAGAAAACAACATGCTTTCAAAGCCTATGACTCCTTCCTTAAGTATTTAGGTACTAATTAAATTATCTGATCCTGTACAATTGATTAGCACTATACTTCCAATCAACGTGTACTGAGAAATGTCTTATAATCAAATATGTGTGGTTTCTGCTTATGTAAGAAAGCTAGTTAGCATAAATTTTTTAGTTTAAGCTTCATGAAAGGTAAGTAAAAAGGATTAGAAGTTATCAATCCTAGAGCATAAGAGTGGTTCAAAACGTTTCTTATTCTTTCCTCCACTTTCTTCAAGGCTACGGACAGAACATACCAAATCTGAGCTCATCCAGGATCCTGGCTTGCCAGCCCATGAGCGCTGTCACTAATACTGCCAAATCAGAGGAGCTGTGCCTTGTACTCCTAACTTTCTTTTTTTTAATCTTTATTGGTACATTAAATATACACATCATGATTGCACTCCATAATGGGGATTTGTACCAGTATAAAACACAACTTAATTCTCATTTTTTCCCATAGCCCTACCCACCCTACCACCCCCCCCATATACATAAAATTTGTTTCCTTACTTTTTTGTTACAATCTAACTTTCTTTTTTTTTTAGGTTTTTTTGAGACAGGGTCCCGCTTTGTGGTTCAGGCTGGCCCTGAGCTCAGCCTCAAACTCACATCACAGCAATCCTCCTGCCTCTGCCTCCCGAGTGCTGGGATTACAGGCGTGAGCCACCACGCCCGGCGCGGTGGTATGTGGTACTGGTTGCTGCTGGGTGTGGGTCTCCACACCCAGTATTGTTATGTGGTTACCGGGGAATCGAACCCGGGCCCTTGCGCTTGCAAGACAGGCGCCGGAACCACTGAGCTAACTCCCCGACCCGTACTCCTAACTTTCTTGCTCAGCCTGGGTCTAGATATTACTTAGGATGTCAATCTGGGCCCAACTAATGTTTCTACCTGGTATTTATATAGTCAATCCCTGATCTCATTCCTTCCAACCTGGCTTATTCTCTGCCATTATTTGAACGTATTTAGTGAGGTATAATCAGAACTAGCTACACGAGGGGTAGGACCAAGGGCAGAATGAAAATGCAAGACCTTGCATTCAGAAGCTATAAAAATTTCAAGACAGCAGCAGCAGAGCAACTGAAGGAGCACTAATGTGTTTGTGCAGGGTGCACAGCCAGGAAGCTGGCTCTGGGAGAGTAGTCTGTGGCTGGCTGCCCATACATCTACTCTACACCAACTAGGTGTCTGGCATTTTGCTTACTTTGTTCATGCTTTCTGGTACAAATTCATTCAGAGAAAGTGTAGAATCCAAACTTTCTAGTATATTTTCCTCTTTAACAGCTGATACCACTAAGGTGTAGTGAAGTTAATGGTTCATACAAAGTTACACAACAAATTTCTGGAAAAGCTCAATGCAGAATTAGCAGTTGGTTTCTTAACCCAATGTTCTTTCCATTATAACACAATGACTCCATAGGAGAAGTGTGTCTGTGTGTCTTTGTGTGTCTGTGTGTGTGTTTGAGAAAGACAGATACACAGAGATAGAGAGAGACACAGAGACAGAGACAGAGATGCAGACACAGAGCGCCCCACCAATTTGGTTTTTCATCAGGCCTGAACCCATACCCTTCATCAGGCCATATATGCTGAAAAGATCACAGTGACATTATAAGTAATTATAAATAACTATTATTACACCATAAATTAGTTGGAGAAAAGCCAACATATATATATGTATATATATGTAATTTAAAACTTTTTATTCCTTTTTTCCATGTCTCTATTTTTCTGAATTCTATGCACTTGTTTCATTTTTTAATTTTATTGATACAGATTTGGTCCACTGGGACAAAAAAAATCATAAAAGTTCTTTAAAGTCTGTGCCTAAAGAAGCTGTTTAAAATTTCCATTTAATATTAAAGGATCATATTTTCCTAAATTAGATAGTTCTAATTTTAGATACATTTTAAAGTTACAAAATAGAAATAACTTTCTTCAAGATACCTTGTGAAGGTGAATTAGCAGTAGCTATTATTTCATGGTATACTTTATAGTTACAGTAAATAAAAAATGCCTCAAGTTTTTCCATTTCACGTGCTACTTATTCTCCCCCCACGGGCTTAATGGTGCACTCCCATGAGTCCCCCTTATTCACATTAAACAAAACTGTGTCATTCCTCAATAGCATCCTGTCTCTTACAGCCCTTTCCCATTCTTTCTACTTTGTCTATCTCGATGCACAGAGCAAAGAAGATGGGTCAGCATGTTGTTTAACACACATGACCATTCTGAACCAGTGATACCTGTTTCATCAATTCATCATTTGTCATTTTATTTATTTCTTAATTCAACAATCTGCTTTCCAACCATCAACACTGTATAAAACAATGTGCCTACGGAGAGGAATGTGGAGAAAAGCAGACTCAACGTTCTAGACTGAAAAGAGTGTCCATTCTATAACTAATGTTTTGAAGTGCAGTTTCATAAGTCATGGGTTGTGCTTATATAGCTCAATGAGGATAATTCCCACCCCATGACTGTATTTCCTCAAGGCAGCCATAACTGTCATTCTGGTGAACTTGACTTCCCAAAGCTAGTTCGTGCTTGGTGCCTTCATGGTGCTCAAATTTCTCTAGTTCAACAACATGGATGCCTACTTCTTGATACTGTGTGAAACTTAAGACAATTCTGCACCACACAACCAGAACAACAAACTTTGTACCTGCCTTATATATTTGCCTCAGTTCATCTTGGAACGTAAAATTATTTCTATTTCTCTTTTTAGTCTCATATAATTCTTGCTTTATTAAACTAAGATCTCATCTAACTTCTTTATTTATGGAGTATCAAATGTATATAAGAGGTTTAAATAACTGTATGATCTAATTTCTAATGATTTCTTTCTTGATGACTGAATCTCCATCTATTGTCATACTGATCACTTTAAGTTTCTACTCCTCGAGTTACTACCCTATTCTCATCCCCTTGCTCTCACTGATCATCATTTTCCTACCTACTTAAATAGCTGTAACTTTTTTAGACAACCTTAACCTCAACCACAGTCTCTCTACTATCATTCCTTTTTCTTACATCTTACTGCTAAAAATAAGTTAAAACCTCACACACACATACAGCATACCAGTACAGTACCAACTTACTCTCTCACAACACTTCAGTATCCTTCTCCACCTCTTACTTAGTCTCCTTTCATACTTTCTGACTGTCTCCTTTTCTCATTTGCACAGAAATACATTTAGAAAGCTTTTTCTTAAGGAAACTTTCCACAAATTTGTAATCTCCTAAAGCACCTGTTGATTGCTATCCATCCTATCTCCAAAACAGTGTTTGAGTCAGGGCTCTGCCAGACCCTCTACAACATTAAACAATTTGCACTGGGACCTATATAGATTGCAGTATTTCAAATAAAATATCTTATACACTTACATTATAATAACCAATCTGGTTAGTCAAGATTGAGCATTTATATTCTAATACTGTGTCAAACATTTCACACACAATTCTTATTCATCTACCATTACTTTATCCCCCCCAATTGAATATAATCTTTTTTTTTTTTTGAGACAGGGTCTCATTAAATTTTTAAGATTTGGATACTCTGATTTTAAGACAGGTTTGCTTCTTAAAAATAACCCCATCTAAATATGGCTTGCTTATTCATCCAACTAATATTCATTCTATGTTCCTAAGTACCTGAAATTCTAAACAGAGATGGAAAAAGAGATCAAGAAGTTTATAATTTTTTTTTTTTTTTTTGAAACAGGGTTTTGCTTTGTGGTTCAGGCTGGCCCTAAGCTCGGCCTCAAACTCACATCACAGCAATCCTCCTGCCTCTGCCTCCTGAGTGCTGGGATTACAGGCGTGAGCCACCATGCCCGGCACTGTGGTATGTGGTATTGGTTGCTGCTGGGCGTGAGTCTCCATGCCAAGTATGGTATGTGGTTACCGGGGATCGAACCCTGGTCCTTGCGCTTGCAAGACAGGCGCCGGAACCACTGAGCTAAATCCCCAGCCTTGAATATAAATCTTTTTTTTTAAATCTTTATTGGTACATTAAATATACACATCATGATTGCACTCCATAATGGGGATTTGTACCAGTATAAGACACAACTTAATTCTCTTTTTTTCCCATAGCCCTCTTAATGACAGTGACTGTTGTTTGCTCACTATATGAGGCTTAACAAAATGTTGTGCACTTAGTAGGATCTCAAGTGACTATTCATTTGAAAAGATAATGAGGCTATAATCACTGTGTAACCTCCATTCACAAACTTAATTTGCTCTATGATTCTTGGCAAGATGAAGGCCATCAAATTCCTCACTTGATGCAGAGTTCAGGAATGAGGCAAAATTTTGCCAAAAACTTTCTTTTGTGATCTAAATTATTTGTGAACAGAAGCATTTGAAAAACCAGGTATTATTGTATTTGTTTGTTTTATTTTTCAGTCATAATTCTTTCCTATTGGAACCGTAAATGTCATGTTTCTTGATGGCCTGAATTAAAACTGTCTCCTTAAAGTTTCTTTCTCAAGCTTCAATTCAAATTCTGGCCCTGGATTCAATCTCAGGACAGGAAAAATATCTGCACATAATGAATGCAGTATTATAGTGGTTATTAACTAGGGACAAATATTTCAGAATTTGTATATTTATTGCTATTTAGAGAAAGAGGAAAAAAGATATGAGTCCTGACGGTAGTCGGTTCCAACTATGGAGAATCTGACAACTTTCATCATCATTACACACAAACATTATAAATATTACTAAATTTCCTCTCATATAATTTTGGACGGTAAAGATGAAATCAGATAAAAGACTCATTAGAAAGATGCAGGTGGTTATTAGTAGCCTCTATAACTCCTCCTTAACTTTTATAGCTTAATTTCATATGCAGCAGCAGAACAGTGAAAAGAAGCTGTCCAACACTCTATGTAGTTTTCTAGAATGTCAAAGGAACTTAATTGGCAACAGCTTTGTCAAAATTGACTGGTGAGTCTTTTCATTACAAATCTGTTAAATATTACATTTTTGTTTTCCAAAGAAGTTAAATGGGGAACCATTGACGCCCAGCGTGAAGTGGGGACACAGTTTAAATGTATTCACTTCTAAAAAAGTAACAGTACTTTAAGACTTACATGAAGAGGCAAACAAACCAGCAAGACAAAAGCAAGAGGGTAAACAACTAACCTAGAAGATACTGCACTAGGTACTCTGAAGAAAGTGTAACAATCAATTCCTGCAATGAGGCTTTGCACACACAGAACCACCATTTCCTCTTTACTGTGACAGAAATGAAGGCTTTTCAATTATTCTATGGCCTCAAATTCATGCAATAAGCAGTTGGTAGATACAAAATTTAAATGCAGGTCGTCTGACTCTAGGATCTGGAGCACCCCACAATGATTGTCCCTCATATGTAAAATAGCTTATATATTACTAATAGAATGTCAAAGACATGTTTAAAGACCATAGTTCGAGTCTATATAGTTGGTTATTGGACAAAAATTTTCTTGTGCAGCTCAAGATTAAGAACTGAGACCTAAATTGGTCTTGCCCAATTTCAGGTGCACCTCTCATCCCTAGCAAAGGAGGCAAAGCGGCAGGTGGTTGTTAATAGCCTCTTTTGACTACAGTACTAGCTTGTCTGAGTAAACATAATTTTATTATATCCAAGGAGAAAAACAGCAGGGGCCCATTTGTGTCTTGATATTCATGTAGAACTGCTTTAATGCTAATGATCATATGCACCTAAGACAGATCCTCGTATGCACCTAAGATAGATCCTTGTTACTCTGTTGTATAGACAAACTCATGTTTGTAATGCTCCTAAGTCTTTCCCTTTCTGTCATCTTCTTACAAAATAGGGGTTTTTCCACATACTCTTGAAAATTTTACTCAGTCATTTCATTCTGAATTTAAGTACTATTAATATCTGTGCAACTTCAGGTCCTTTGTACAGTTATGTTCTTTATATTTTAGAATGTTATTATTTTCTTCCTTTAAAAACAGGGAAATTATGAAATGAAGAAAGTCTAATATAAATCAGAGGTTTCAATGCTTTGCATTGTCATAAATCAGTTTTGTTGCATTATTAATCTAACTTTGTTGTAAGAAGAAAATATCAATGTAATAGGCTGTTTTTCTTTGCTTTTAACAAGTTGATTTCAGGAACCTAAATCATGGTTTCACTCTCAAGACACTTAACTCAGCACTCTCTGCAGATAACGTTTTCACCTACTGTAGCTTTTTAAGAAATTGGTGTTGGGCTGGGGAGTTAGCTCAGTGGTTCTGGCACCTGTCTTGCAAGCACAAGGGCCCAGGTTCGATTTCCCAGTAACCATACACAATACTAGGTGTGGAGACTCACACCCAGCAGCAATCAGCACCACATACCACAGTGTCAGACGTGGTGGCTCACACCTGTAATCCCAACAATCGGGAGGAAGAGGCAGGAGGATTGCTGTGATGTGAGTTTGAGGCTGAGCTCAGGGCCAGCCTGAACTACAAAGCGAGACCCCGTCTCAAAAAAGAGAAAAAAAAAAAAAAAAGAAAGAAAGAAATTTGTGTCCATTTTTTCCCTCATCAAATATTTGTTCATTCATGCTTTCTTAAGTCTACCATATGTACTCACTGCTGTATTTGGCACTCTTGATCAAACTAAACCAAATATTTTTCTAAAAACCACCGTTTCTGGTCAATGTACATGTTATCTATTTAACTACCTCAACAGTGCGAAGAAGCACATACCTAAAATTCGATATCCTTTCCATCTGAAGAAACCTCTTCATGAAAGTAAGTAAGAGAAACAGGTAGAAACAACATAAAGAAGAATAATTTAAAATACTAACATTTATAAGGTGCAACTTAAAACTGTGGGATTTCAGAGAAGGAACAGGTTGATGGGACTGGAGGTCCTTAAAGGTGACCACGTAAGGAAATGAAAGCTAATTCTTAGAAACAGAAAGTTGGGAAATATTTGGAAGACTAGAAGGAAGGAGGTTAGGGTCTGAAGAGACATTATGTGCAGAGACTCAGTGGTTGGTATCAATGTGAGTCTTTTAATATTGTCAAGGAATTTGGTCAGATCAGAAATGAGGATAGCTGGGAGAAGTAAGTAGCACTGAACACTGGATGGAAGAATGTTGGTTCATTTCTTATAGGTCCTAAGGCACACTTAAGGGCAGTAAAAAGGGAAACGGACATTGAGGAAAGGGTTGCAGGAAGAATGTGGACTGACTACACAAAGGATGATGCGAAGGCTCAAAAACAGTCCAATGTAAGGCTTTCTAGTTTGGGAGACTAGAATAAAGAGTTTCAGGCCAGGTGTCCAAAATATTCCAACCTACAGATATGGACAGGAAGTTCCAATGCTGTTTGTCTCTTATTCATATTTTGACCTAGATATCCCAGGATCTGTGATAGGAAAGTGATCAAAATCTTATAGGTTCTTTAGAGGAAGAAGATATATTTCCACCTTGAGATGGCCAAAGAAGTCAGCCAACAGCTGAATACTGATAAGGCATGACAGTGAGGAACAAGATAGTTCATTAATAAGTAATTTCTAGTAGAAAATATGTATTATTTCATTTCCACATATATTTATCATCCAATAAGATGCGAAGCACAAGAAGTGAAAAGCTTATGACTAGAAACAGATGTTGTCTAAATGGGTAAAGCAATAAATTTAGGGTCACCAGTGAATTCCTAATTTCAAGTCTAATAAATTCACTCAGTGTTTTAACAAGTTATTTGAAGTTATTCTTTGAATTGACCATTTTTTAATGCAGTTCTCTCTTTTTGCTTCTGAATGCTTATTATATATTATGTATCCAAATTATATCCAAATTATATTTTCCTTCTCTTCTCTCAGTCTTTTTTTCTTTGAGTGAATTTAACATTTCCTCCATCCACCAGGAATCCTGGACTCAAATATTTGTCTCAATAAATATATTTCAATTATAAAATTTCATAGCCCTATGACATTAAATACTATCCGAATATATGTGCCCGATTCTCAAATTTCTATCTTAAGTCCTTGAGTTATTGGGGTTTAATTCCTCATTTACAATAAAGATTCATACAACTTTTTTTTTTTTTTTTTTTTTTTTAAGTTTTTTGAGACAGGGTCTCACTTTGTAGTTCAGGCTGGCCTTGAGCTCAGCCTCAAACTCACATCACAGCAATCCTCCTGCCTCTGCCTCCCGAGTGCTGGGATTACAGGCGTGAGCCACCACACCCGGCGCTGTGGTATGTGGTACTGGTTGCTGCTGGGTGTGAGTCTCCACGCCCAGTATGGTATGTGGTTACCGGGGATCGAACCCGGGTCCTTGCGCTTGCAAGACAGGCGCCAGAACCACTGAGCTAACTCCCCGGCCCCTCATTTAACTTTTTGATGAGATTTATTATGTCTGAAAGGCAATTCAATAACTTTTCAAAATTGAATTCATCTACAGATCTAGACATACCAAGAATCATCGTAGCCTAAAGATGAAGATGTGTAATCTTGAAGCTGTTTGACTTCCCTCACCTGGACTCAGTTATTGAAGTCACATGGTTAATTTGTCCACTGTTGCCATCCGGGACAAGATCCTCACCGCTTCACACCTGAATAACTATGGCAACCTGCAGTTGCTCTCTAGAGTCTGTCTAACCCCATTGGCATCATGGTAGAGAAACGTGATCAAAAAATATTTTTTTTTTCTTTTTCAGATATTTTAGAGTCTTAAACACTAACTTTAGCTTAAATATCCAGCTTTATTTTCTCCTAAGTTTCCTCCTAGAGGAAGCTCTAGCTCCTTGATTCAACCAAATTTCCCACTGTCTTCTGTGTAGATACCTTCTCCTCCATCTTGGTTCACATGCCCTTTCTGCTAGCATGCCCTCCCACTTTCCTTCATAACTAATAAAAATGTACTTGGTCCAAATTCTACCTCCTTTATAAGCTTTCATATGAACATAGAATCTTTCTTATTTCTATAATCAAAATAATTATTGTTCCTACAATTTTTTGGCCTATATACTACATGCTTTCACAACTGTTTCATGTGTATTAGGCTCATCTTTCAGATTAAATAAAAACCATGCCTTAATCTTTGTTGTCCACCTTCCCCCACGTAGACACGCAACAGAGAATATATTGAAGACAATCACTGAATACTTATTGACTAAAGACATATGGAGTAGGATTTGGAGAGAAAGAGATCTTAAAGTCTGATGAAAGGTTGTTCAAGATTGATTATTAAACCTCTGGATTGGAACAATTTTTATTAATCTTACTATAAACTTTAGGTATACAAAACAGCTAGTAAATTATCATTTTGCAGGATCAATCTTTTGTGTCAATTTAAAGGCTTATAAAGGTAGTAAAAATCAGCTTTTATTTATGCTCTAAGTTGAAATTTCACATTTATCTTTAAAAAGAACATGAGGCCATTTCTAACTTGAGAAGTTAGGAGGAGGTTAGAGAAATTAAGCAATTCATAGTACCTACTAATATATTTTTATATTAAATTATTTGCTTTTATTTTAATTTGTACATGGTGATAGTACCCAAACAACATGGAATATTTAAACTAGAAACATTCTTAGCAACCAACAGGCTCAATCTATTCATGTAATGTGGGCAGAAACCGAGTTCCAAAGAGGGTAAATGACTTGTCCAAGGACATGATCTAATTATTCCCAGAGCTACATTTAGAAATTAATTCTAATTCTATACTTCATATATAAGCACATAATGTACAGTTTCATTTTGTACCTTAAATTGATATTATTCAGATGAATAAAAAATGACAGTATTTTTGCATTGTTTTTCTTATTTTATATCCATGAGTGTGAATTAATGCCTCTTAAGTTATTAATGAGGGCATTTAAATAGAAGCACAGCATGAGCAGTTTATTATGATGTGTATCAACATAAGGGAAATATGAATATCATCTTAATTATTTACATTTCTGAAACTTCATAAAACTGCCAGCTTTTTTCATTGGTGAGTAAAGTGGAGATAAGTTATATGATTTTTTTGTTTGTTTGTTTCACTTCAGAAGGTAATTTTATACTGTGGACTATGCTAATATTTGTAACATTAGTGTAGTGGTTTGCCTGAAACACTGAAAATAATTAGTCTCATCCAGAAAAAGGGAGAAACATACTGAGTAAATGTAAATTTCTTGGGTGACCTGGGAACATGAGAGAAGTTGACATTTGCTTTTGGGAAAAATGGAATGTGACAGTTGTCCTTAACCTCTATCCCGCAGCAGTAGCAGAATAAAACAAAACATTGCTTAGTGCCTTCCCACTGTAATTTATTCATTTTATTAAAAATTAATAAAATCATCAATTTCTCTCTAAAATTTCTACCTCAAAAATATTGTTCAGAGGGGTCCACAGATGCAGAGAATTAAAAGTGAAGAAAGAATTAAAAGTAAGTAGATGATAACAAAAAAAAAAAGTTAAGTATATGATTAATTTCTGTGTGGAATGTTCACAGAAATTTTATGGAAAAAGAATTTTACAATTTACATTACAACATATCATTTGAATTTTTAGTGACCAATGTCAGGTGAGGGCTGGCAGAGGCATACCCTATTCTGATTAAAGATTATTTTGGTAGTTAGTTAAAGCACAAATTGCCATTAGAAACGCACCCAGTTCATGCTATAAAAAGATACATTCATGAAGATGTAAATGAGTCCTAGCATTGTATGTTATATATTGTGAAATAGAAAATGCTCAATGTAAAATAAGGTGAAAGGGGACAATGTTGAGATTGTAACAAAAAAGTAAGGAAACAAATTTTATATATATGGGGGGGGTGGTAGGGTGGGTGGGGCTATGGGAATAAATGAGAATTAAGTTGTGTCTTATACTGGTACAAATCCCCATTATGGAGTGCAATCATGATGTGTATATTTAATGTACCAATAAAGATAATTTAAAAAAAAAAAGATACATTCATATTCTTTGATATTCCTGAGCATCAGAGGCAAATTCAGGCTGTGAGAATGAATGCTATATTTGCTCATAAAGTATCAAAATGTAGAAAATCTGGATTTGAAACAAAACTAGAGACACGTAAAGTCTGACTTACTTGTTAAGTCATACAAAAAGATAGACTAGTGTTTCTTTCCCTGATTCGATAAATCCTCATGACACAGGACAGATATGGGCTCAGTGTGGTAAATGTCACTTACCTGTACCATTGTTAACTGTGGTCTGGATCGCGGCTTCCGGCCCTATCGTGACATAGTCTTCCTTCATTTCTTCTGTGGGGGAAAATTATCTTTAGCATTTGAAAATTGTAGAAAGGCTTACTATACTAAGCATGCCAAGCACAGGAACAAGAAAGATTCTTTTAAAGGAAACAGAGAAAAGGCTTGTTGTAAACCTCTAAACAATAGCTTTGTTCAGGCAATTGAATGAATCCAATAGTGCTAGCTGCACAAGAACTTATTTACTTTAAGCATTACTGCAAGCTGTGAAAAACAGAGGTGCTTATTTGGAGCAAATGAAGGGCTTTTCTTTTGGTGGCAGTTCTAGTGACAAACAGGGGGAAGATATTATTTTTTCCAATAAGAGTCAAAAGCAACTAAGTATTTGCACTTATGAAGCGGCATACTGGCTGCTACACCTCGGGTAACTGGATGCTTAGTGACAAATCAGAATCTCTCATTTTACTTTCACTCTTTTCTTTCTCTTTGGGAGTAACGATGATGGTGCTAATCTAGGCAAACAAAGTGTTTTTAAGTCTTATTTATCTATATTGAAACTTAGGAGGCTTAACTTACAGAATCAACATTCCAGAGCTATCAAAAATACATTTTAACTGTTTCAGATAAAGTTGTAAAATACACTTTTGTTATTCCCTTTCCAACCTCTCATGGATAGCTTTTTCTTTTTATCATTTTTCCCTCCACAGACAATCATAGTCACTTTCTAAGGAAGAATGTATAGACATAGCAATAGCTCAATGTTCTGATAAAAATGAAAATATCTAACATTGAAGCTGAAGGTTCATAAATAAAAGTCGGTTTCAAAAATTATAATATTGTCAGACAAGGGGGAGTTTGAAAAATAAGGAACTCTTGAATTCCTCTGCTCACTGACTGACAGAGTATGTGAGAAGGCAGAGCAAGACAACTTCCCATTAAAAACTTTTAAGTAAATTAAACAAGACCTTTGATAAAGTGTAGTTTTACAATTATAATATAGGAAGAACAAAATATGACTCAGGTGAATATTTCTCATTGATAAGGATTTTATTTTTTAAAATAAGAGAATCTGAAAACCAGACTCTGTAAATTCACAAATTAATCTTGATCTTTCTTTTCTTATCACATCCTAGACTACTTTGACAGATGATTCCAGAAACCATAACAGCTACATTAAAGTGTATTTTACAAGCAATGTGTTCACTATATTTGCTTGTGGGAGCATAGCTAAGGTACCATGGTCCTCTTAAGGCACAACAGAAAAGTACACATAGGGGCTAACTTCATGCCATGGCTGAGACAGATCATTTGAACGGTATTTGTTTAGAGGCTACAACCATTTCAAAATCATCCCTGACCCTAGATTTCTTTATTTAGGGAATAATTTCATAGGGACATTTTGCATAAAACATTCAGAAGTTCAATATATAGTAATAGTGCATTGTCAATTATAATAATTGATCGTTGGAAAGGCTCCCTCATCTGATATTTTTATCAATCTCTGCAAGAAATTAAATTAAGGTATTTCTGAGAAGTTCACTACTAGATATAAATATAGCTTTTGTGTCTTTCTTCCTTGCTCATCTCATGTGATTTCTGGTAGCCAAGAGTCACAAGAATCATAAGTTTTCCATCTGAGAGCACATCAAGTCACTGCGGGGAAAACAGTTAACAGCATTTTTTTTTTTTTTTGCATAATAGTGGTAATGTTCAAGATTTCTGCTGTACTTCCTTCCTCATTGTCGTTTTCTTATGAAAAGTAAAGAGAAGTTACCAGAAGGTAGTTGCTTCCCAAATTAATAAATGGTGGGTGCAAAACTGTGTAGTTGGCATTTTGTGCTTGCTGCGTGCTGCAGTACTGTTTGCTGTGACCCTTTTTTATTTTTTACTAAAGATTGTGCAACTGAAATTTTTCCGGAACATCAAATTCGGTGGTGTCATTTTTACACAATGTGTTTTGCTTCAATTTACTGAGCTTTAACCTTTTCTTCAGTGAGAATCAAGCTCAACCTATTAAAATGAAACACAAAACATGTTCAGGTATGTATTTGAAATATTACACACATGCCTATTTAATTAGGCTTCGAGTGAGTTCATTTTCAGAAGGACATACGATGCACACTTTGGGAGTAGCTCCTTTGAGTTCATGGCGCTCCTGACTGTCTTTCTGCCTCAAGTCTAACCTGACACATTTTCTAAGACACCTCTGACTCAGCATTCTGTGTCTAAAACCATGTCATATGTTTATTTTTCAAACACTCCTAAAAGTTTGCATTTTCCAGTCCCCCTCACGATGAAGGTTTATAAAAATAAAGAGCACTTTCTTCCTTAAAATGGAGAATCCTTGAATAAGCAGAAAGAAGCCAAGATGCAGGTGATTTATTTAAGTCTGTGTCAGTGATAATGATGTCATGGTTTCCAGCACACTGTGTCCACCCCATTGTGGGACGAAAGAATGTCAAGGACAATTCCAAACACAAAACTTTGATTGTGCTGGAACCGGAAAGGCACAGTAAGAACTCCATGGCGCTCTTCAGCTCCAGACCTGCATCCTGCAGACAAACTACAGAAAGCATGGGAGAGAGAGCAAAGGAGAGGCCTTATCTCACAGTAAAGCTATGTGCTGAGGTAGATTGTAGACAGCCAGGCACCGGGGATAAAACACTACTAAATAAAACAGCACCAGATTTAGAATTATTGTCTATACCGTATGTTTTGAACAATAAATAAGAGAAATATTTTATCAGAAGAAAAATGTGTTATCTAAGAGTCAGGATAAACAATGAGTAGCTTTTTAAGACCAATTTCGTTTCATTAGACATCAAGGCACCACATCAGAGCACTTTTAGAACAATAATAAAAAAGAACAATAAATCATTACTAATCATTAGAACTAGACAGGTAATAGCTGGGTAACTTTCTTGGTCCAAATAGCCAAATGAGATTAGGGATTTACATTTTATTTGATTACTGTGAGTCCAGAATGCTAGTTTATTTACCATAAAGGTAAAAGCAAAGAGTGGCCTGTTCATTTGTATCACGGGCACCATTAACTACAGGTGATAACAGGGTCTGCAAGGCCTTCATACGGTTACGGTGTATAAAAATGTTTAAAATTCTGACCCACAACCAGCACAGAAGGCTGCCATGATCACAAACTACTACAGTGTGGCATTGCTGCTCTGGTTGTTTTTGAACTATTGATCTTAATTTTTTTATTTTAATTCAACTTTTTTTTAGAAGTTTGGGGCTGTACATTTGTTCTATCATTATTAATTATTCCTCTAAGGGTGGAAATTCTGGTAATTGGTCCTTACCCTTGATTTCTAGATATTAAAATTTAAAGCATCAGAACATTCATTCTTATAGCCCTGCATATCTAGTTCATTAACAAATATGAATAGCTAACACCAGCTCATTTAAATAGTATGTCTTACATGAGTTCTCGCCACACTCTGTTTCTGTCACACTGCTCCCAAGAATCATTGGCTCTTATTATACATGTAAATGGCTATCATAAAAATAAAAATTTCATTTAAGATTGTTAATGACTTCTGCAGCAGTCAGACTTCCTTTAATGATCATCCTCTGCCCCTAATTAAACGTATTTATCTTTCAAGCATCTTTGGCTGAGTTCTCCCTCATAGTTGAAAATCTAAAACCTTAAGTCTTAATGGATATAACGATAAATGTTTATGTGTAGGATTGCTGAGATTCGAGAAACCTTCACTGAAAGTAAAATTGGAAACAGAAAGAGTACAGAACTTGGCATGGTATCTTAGGAAAACGAGAAACAAATACACTACACTCGAACTGCCATCGTCTTCTTTCTTTTTCTCTTTTTTTTTGTCTAACATTTAGTTTTCTTTAGCAGTGGAAGTACTTTTATTACTGTCCTTCCGTTATACCAATTACTCTCCTCTGCTCAGTGTTTGGAAGTCTGCGACATTGAAATGACATATACATAGATGCCTTCCTACCCAGTTTGCCTACTTTATGGAAAAGATACTCTTATTTACGTTGTCAGAACAAAAAGCAGGTAGGGTAAATAGGATGGCCATCACTGATACCTGGGAATAGAATTCAGGAGACACAAAATCTACATAAAGGAGACTTTGAAAAAAAATTACCATCAGCCATATCACCACATGAGCAGAGAGAGTTTGTGAGAGTAAGATTCTTTCTATTTTGCTAAGATGTATCTTATTGATGATCCATCATGACTGAATTTTAGGCCATGGCATTTCCATTTGCACAGTGGTGTCTAAGTTTTATTTTGAATATCATTTATCTTATTTCCATTATAGTTGGCCTTGAACTATATTTACTTCCCTTGGGATTCCCACCAAACAGCAGGAATCATTATCAAGTACTTGGCTGTTAAATAATAATAATAAAAAAAGCTACCTGACCAGGTAAAAGTGTGAAATCACATTCACACTTAACAAAAGGGAATGATTAGATGAATGAATTACAATAGGAGGTGTCAGACAAATGCTGAAACTACACTAAGCTGAGAGTTCTTTGGTTTGAAACGTTACATGCTTTTCACACAGACCATCGATATATTTTTACATTTGCTTCCATTTTTCTGTCAGGGAAGTATAGATCTTGCCCACGTCATGTAATGTGCACACTGGAAATGTACGAATAGTTCATGTTATGTGTTGAAAATGTAGTTTGTATTCAACCTGCATCAAAACTGAAATATAATCCCTTCCTAAAATGCAAGTCCTGTAATGTGCTAACATTACCACCGCTTCATAATCTGTCACCAGCTTTGGTATCTGTATTCTGCAAGGGTGATAGGAGGAAATATTGGAACTATTTGGCTGTGGACAGTCTGGTGGGTGGAACAGATCAGTTGAAAATGGCATAGGAAGCAGCCGCGTTGTTTCGGACGCTTACCTGGACCATCTACAGAGGCTTGCAGGATCTCACTGCTGTGCCAGGTGTGCTCCGCTCCACCCTCCCTTATCTCTTCCTCCTCTTCCTCTCTTGGCAGCAGAGCTTGGCTCATGTGTGGGGAGGACTCGTGGTTGGGCACGCTAGCCGGGCTCGTCTCCTGGTCCAGGGGGTTAGCAATACCATCCTCCTCGGCGATGTGAAGCTTGTCCTCCTCATCTGTTTCAGAACCTGTGTCCACGACATTGTCATAGTTCACCACTGTGGGAGGAACAAAACACACACTCTCAAGTACTGCTGGAAAACACTAGGTCTCCCTGATTGTTTAGTTAAATGGAAAATAACTAATATTTTCATAACTGAGTTATTCAGCCATGTCAGCAGAGTACAATTAATGTCCCTCATGTTTTAGCATTTTTATTTTTATTCAGTTATAGCTGGACGCTCTTTCTCATTTTAAGTAATTTTTTTCTAAAAAGATGGGAAATTTAAAAAGCACAGAAACATATACAGTCAAAATATGCCCCTGCTGTAGATTTAAAGAGATGTATTATAGTATGCACTTTCAGTACTTCACAAAAACTTCTACAACACATCTACAATTGACAATTTTATTAGCTCAGTGACACGACGTGTTTACTATATAAAGCTGCACTATAAATACAGCATGATTTTACTGTATTAATTATGGCTTTATTTCTAGACACAGCACACATGCACATAGCCACACTGTCCATTTATTTACCCAAATACACAAAGCATACACAAACCTGTTCAATCTGAAATGTGCGCTCTCGCTTCTACATCAACCATCATGGACTCAGGCCATTTACATCCCAATCTTTTAAGCATAAAACGAAAAGCCATATCTTCTGGGCCATTAATACTACTACTGAAATGTCTTCATAGAGCCATAATTACAGAAGATTTCCAAGTGACACAGGCAAGACCAACACAAATGTTAAACTAACTCTGAAGAGCCAGTGGGCTGCTTTTGCAGCCCTCAGTCCCGGCAGTGCTCAGTAGCTTTTCTTAAAATAGCCAGCCTGTAAATAAGGTCTGTGAACTCAATTGAAGGTGGCTGTTTCTGAATTAGTCAGCCCTCACAGGCTCTCGGCCTACATGCTAGTACATAAATTGTCCACTTTACCACCAGACAAGAAAGATTAGAGTAATAAACACGGGGCATTAGCTCAGCTCGAGAAACACACCAGCCGTTCCGCACATAGGATTGCCAAGAACTGTTAACCCAAGTCTCCAGAAACACACACAAAAAAACAAGTTAGAGCCATGACATCATGGGAACAAGAGAGAGAGAGAAAGAAAAAAAAAAGCCTGTGGAATAAAAAAAGCACAAACAATTTTCAGGTTCATTTTGATTTCTCTGTGCCTAATAAAGCAATCCTCCGCTAAGTTATCAACTGAGCTATCTCAAGTGGCTCTTGCCAGCTATCGGATTATACAAAAGTGGCAGAAAAGAAGGGGAAAAATGAAAAGGATTGTGTGTCAGGTTCATAATGCTTTTGGAGAATTCTGGAAACATGTCTAGTTACAAATTTTAGTCAGTCATATCTGTTTGCTTTGACAGGTTCCCAGGGAGTAAAAAAGGAACAAAAAGAGAGAGATTTTTTTTGTCATGTGAGGCTGGAGACAAAAAGATTACACCGTGCATATCTGCTCATAATATGATCTTTGTATAATCCGCGGGTCTGCACTTGCCTTCCGAACAACTGCACAACAGGTGCAAATTAAAATGAAAACGGCAGCGGAGCCGGGCAAACAGAATCTGCTGACCTGGTTTGAATACCAATTGACGGGGAAAACAAAACCTTTTCAAGAGGTGTGACCACAAGGGCTTAGGCAAGTTCAGGCTGGGTAATGCCCTCAGATCTACAAAAAGAGAGATATTCGAACATCTCTGCTCTAGCTGTGTGGTCCAGATATACCTTAGTACAATCAATAATGTGCTGCTTTTTTTCCTGGTGACTGAGATTTAACCATTTCTTAGCAACAAGCAGAAGATTCTTTACAAATTTTCTGAACGCTGTGTTGGTGGGGGGGAGGGGGGTGTCTACAACAAAAGCTCCTAAGGCCTGGGAAGCTTTCAACCCACCTCCTAAAAACTGATCTCTGGGCACAGGATGAATAAAGAAAGGTCCAGAAGGAGTGAATAAAATTATCTAAGGCTGGACAGGCATTAAAAGGCCTTTATCCTGGAAAAAAAAACCCCATGCCTTTTAAGGTCTTTTTCTGCATGGACCACAATATCCCGTGCGACACGTAAGTGTTCCTGTAGCAGTACAATTGAAATATTTTCTTGTGGAAAAAAGAGGGAGAGAAAGAGAGAGAGATAAATGATTTATGAACAGCCCTTGAGGAGTCCCAAATATCAGAACAATCTAAACAGGCAATGAAGTCATGTCTCACCATATAGGGTCAGGAGTACAGCATCCATCACCTTCACAGGCCAACAGCACTTCACAACCTTTAGGGTTCATGCTCACAAATAGTAGTAAATACTTTTAAACTAAATGAATAACTGCTGTCAAGTTCACTTACAGAAGCAGTAGGCCATCTTTCCGGAGCTGGGTTAACTAGGATATTTACACCCAGGAGCCACTATTCTGGGACTCCACCATCCTTTCTCTTCTTTCTTAATCCAAGTGAAACAATATATAATGGACGTAGTTTTAATATCTGGGTTCAGATGAAAGTGTTTCTCTCTGCTCTTTCAGGTGATCACCTGACAATCCAATTAAATCTACTGATAAAGGCATTGCATTCCTCTCCCTACCCCCGACCCATTTCTTAGATCTAGGTTTCTAGGATTTTCCTCGAAATTTCTCTATCAATTCTAGTCAATAGGTTTGCTCAATATAAGTGTAAGCAAAATTTTCCCCACTAAGTATACTTACTATGGGACGGCTGATACGTACTAGGCATACCTCCTACATTACTGAATGAAGATCAGTTCATTTTTCCATTTGTTCCTGTTTTGATCTTCTGTCATCATCATCACCATTGCCATAAGAGATCTCAATAACATAGCTTAACTTATTGCTGCAAATGAGAGGTCCAATTTTGGATAATAACCAGTATGATTTTAACTGAGTCACCGGGCACAATATATCAGATTAGTGTCTAATTCTTAGAGACACAATTGCATACTTTTTTATTCAGTATTCAGAAACATAGACTCTTTCTGTATATTGTAGCAGATTGTATTCAGTCTTGATATTAGGTCAAATAAAGTACCCTAATATGAGATTCAGCAAAATTTTATACATACACTGGAGCAACATGGCTAGCACAAAAACAGACAGTTACTTCAAAAACCACAAAGAAGTGGGAGCCCAAAGAATTCCTTTCTGCAATTCAATAAACAAGAGGAAAGATGTACTGTTTGCTGGCTCAAAATGGACACTAATCTTACATCTGTCTCTGAGGCACAGCAAAAAGCCAACTAAAGAGCAGTAATAAATGTCCAAAAACAGCATCAGTACCCAAAACTCTCACAGTAATCTTCAAAGGAATTAATTACAATTCTGTGTAACAGTTGCATTGGCAAAATGCACCCGTAATTATATACAGGTACTGTACTGTATTACAGGGAAATTTGCCATGTGATAGCATGTTTACATGATAATTGATGGATAAGATAAAACTATTTGCACATGAAGTGCATATGAATTATTTGCATGGCTCACCATTTTATGTGGAATCATATTAAAGTTTCATTTTTCTCTAAAACTGTATGGGTAATATGGGGTTACCAAAGGGTATAAAGCTGATACTTAAATTTGCTTTATAGCAAATGGGCCTGGAAATATATATCTGAATAGACATTACTAAAAACCTATATTTAAAAGGCTGCAGAGTTGATCTATAATAAGCATTATTTTCACTTCACCAGATTACATTATATTAAATCCTCTCTATACTTCCAAGTAAATAATACTCTAAATTGTATCACTATGACAATTAATTTTACAGTCATCTGCAAAATAAATAATGGTTTCTCTTTATTGTCTATAGCTATAACTTTTATTTTCAGATTTTTGTATTCTAGAGACATGTAATAGAATAGTAGCAAAATGTGACATTTTTATAACGTCCATACCTGCTGGAAAATTTCAGTATTTGCAAAAGTGGCCTATTATAACATTTAAACATTGCTGATAATTAGCTTGACATTTGAAATACCAGAACTGTTGTTTTGAAGATGCCCTATACAATGTTACCTAACTAACCTCTCTTCCTACTTATATGCTTTCACTACATTATTCTGTCAGTTACAGTACAAATAAGATATCAGTAGCGAATGCATTAACATGCGAAAGAACTGATGTGAAGGGGCAATACTTCATCTTCACCACAGGCAGAAGTTTTATTGATGTAAAGGAAAATTACATATGCAGATTATAGACAGTTGATTGTTAGTAAGGCGGCCAACAATGATTTCCTATAACTCCACTCAAGTTAAGTGTGCCAATAAGTCTTTCAGTGCCATCATTAAACATTTACTAAATACCTACAATGTGGCAAATCTGGTAGATGCAAGTAGGTACTACTCTTACCTCAGGAAGCTTACAGTTTATTTGAAGAAATAAGATCACAAAATTGCAGTGCTAGAGGTACACCTGAAGTCACCCTTGATGTGGGACAAGGGCATTAATGCCTGCAGGGTAAGGTCAAATGACTGGTCAGAAGCTGTCTAACCTTTTGGTGGGAAACCCAGAGCCAGAAAGCTACAACAGCATATAAAAGACATCATACTAACATATATGCCTTGTAAGAATGCAATCTAAATTGAAACTCCACAGATTCAGAGCAAAGGAACAGAAATCCCTGGGACTTTGGGGGATTTTCATGCTGTAAAGTGGAGATTGTTGCTTAATTTTAAATTGTTTTGATGATTATTACTTTCACGGGTCTCCTTAATTTGAGTTATAGAAGCCTACCAATTTGATCAATTACCAGAATCTAACAATGCACCCATGTTTCCCACAATAGTTTGGAAACAATAGAAGTAAAGAGGCAGCTCACAAAATTACGAGCTTGACAACTTGCCCTCTCATCCCAACACCAACATATAACCAGCTGCGTGGCCTTGGCCTATCACCCAAGACAACTTTGTACAAATGGGTGAAAATCATGATAATGGCTTCCATGTGTATGTGAGTGTCATGGAGCCTACAAATTGTATGTGTGATAGCACCTTGTGAACTGTGGCATGCTAAGATGAAATGCAAGGTGATGCGATTCTTCTAGTCACTGCAATAATAACACAAATGGACCAATGTTCCACTGTCTTCTTTTTTTGCTGTTGTATGATAGCTATGGTAAGAAGAGAAGTCTTGAACATGTGACTCTGTGACAGTCAAAATTTTGGTGCTGGCTCTTCATTTAGACAAATTTGCAAAGGTGGTCTCAAGGTGGTCTCTTTTGCTAATAATCTAGTTTAAAGCTTAAAAGAAGTGCCGGGCGTGGTGGCTCACGCCTGTAATCCCAGCACTCGGGAGGCAGAGGCAGGAGGATTGCTGTGATGTGAGTTCGAGGCTGAGCTCAGGGCCAGTCTGAACCAAAAAGCCAGACCCTGTCTCAAAAAACCTAAAAAGAAAAGAAAAAAGAAAAAAAAAAAAGCTTAAAAGAAGTTCTTTGGAATTTTATGTTATTTGGCCCTAAATCTTTAATGCTTGAGATGCCTATAGGTCATTTTTACTTGAGGTAGTAGATCAAAGGCTTCATTAGGTTTCTTTCTTAGAAAGTCCTTATGTTGGCTGAGTGTTTAAGGACGTTCTTAGACTTTTTACCTGTATTATACTTTTTCTTCATCCTTCTTGCTTCTTGCTTTCCAGGTATGTGCTACTGAGCAAAGGACATGGCTCTTTTTCAAGAGTTTTTATCCAGTGACCCTTGTTTTTCCAGGGAAGATTTATCGTTGACACCCCTTCTTTATCACAGTTAACTTGTTACCTTTGCACTTGGGTGGGTAAAGATCATAGGATTAAATTCAAGGTTCAATTTCTTATGTAATAGTGGGAGCCTAGTGACAAGTACAACAAGGCAAAGACAAATTCAAACACCGAATTTCTTCTGGACTTGAACATGTGTCATTGAAGTGCATGAAACTTAATTTCTTAGTTTAAAAATGGGAATACATTATCTGTCCTTCCAACGAAAGAGGAATTAATGATAGGAAGAGGAGACCCCGCCATGTTAGGATGTTCAAGTGGCATGTGCTATGTAGGACCAAACATTGTTACTCAGAAATTACTGTTAACCTACTATAGCCAGTCTTTATACAAACTAGCTTGGTCACTTTAATTTTTTATCCCAGAAACATTCAAAGGCATTAAACCCGCATTATAAATTAATGAGTTGTAAAATGTCAGCTGATAAAACAAAAGCAGTTTTGAGTATAGGGATAAAAATGTTTCCATTTCAGATTAGCTGTGTAAAAAATATGCATATTAAGGGAAATGAGAGAGGAATTTCTGTTATGCCAAAGTTCCAGAGAGGAGGAGGGTAGTTCTGACCCTCCTCCCCAACTTCCTGGTACAGAAGCATCTTGGGAAGATGGTAGCTAACATTTCCTATGGAAGCACTAGCAGTTCCCTTGTCCCGAGAAAAGGCTTTCCAGTTTCAATAGTAGTAATGATACAAAAACAGGATTCCATTTTTCATAAATTTGTTGAGCCTGTGGACAAGCTCTTCCATGCAGGTAATGAAAGATTAGTTATATAAATTTCCCTTCCAAATATCTTCTCTAATACAGGAAATAGAAAATAATAATGGCAAATAAGGATAAAAGCAAGGATCCTCCCTTCACCAAACCATCATAAAAACAGATATTCGTAGGAGAAGTCGTAACAGTAAATTCAGTTATCTTTTAAGAGAAGACATGATATTCCTAGGTCACGATGTTCTAAGTGAAATTTATTCTTTCCTAAAGACTTCACATCTGTTTATTTTTTATAAAAGTAAATATATTCAGTTTTTTCTTTCTATCCAGAACTCATAATGGCTTTCATTACCTTACTTAAGTCCAAAGGAAACTAGTCATTTTGTTGATGTTTCAAATACACACACTGCCCGCATCTCTTTTCACTTGGTGAATTTTTGTAGTTAAAATTTCTTTTAAATATTTTTGGCTTCACTTTTTGTCTACATCTATAATATGTGTATATTCAAATGCTATACACACAGACAATTCATATTCCTGGACACAAATTAATAATTCTTTTGGTGACTAAAAATGCCTAACAACATTTTCACCTGAAAGCCTACAAGCAGACTTCAAACCAATCGTGCTATATGCACTTTTTTACATGTTATACATCTATCTGCCAATGATTCCTGAATGCTTTATAAAATACATTAAGTAAATATGTCTCTCAACAATGTGTCAAAAGGGAAAAAAATTCTATCAGATCTCTAATTATTAGAATCCATGATCATTTAGTGACTTGCTTTCTATCAACCATCAAAAGTAAAGTACTGAGGCTCTACAGAAAAATATGCTCACTATCAAGCCTGAAGGATATTCAAGAGGAATGTGAAAATAACTGTAATTTATTTAAAACCTGGAAGTATGAAATAATAAGCCTCTAAGTCATCAAAATTGTTTTTTTTTTTTTTTATCTGACATGAGGGCAGACCTTGTCTAGCTTAAGTTTTATAGTAATAAGACCTTGAAAATAAAACCTTGAATAAACTGAATATAAAGAAAGGGGAAATGTGTCCTTGTGTAAATAGATATTATGTTTATCACCTTCCTCTGAAAAGGTTACACAACTTTCAAAGCCCATAAAAGGTGTAAAGTCAGTAACTGCTAGGGTACATTGGAATGTCTTGTAAAAAAAATAAACACAGAATAGAACAACTATAGCAATTTTCTCCGATTGTTTTACAGCTGCCCCACCCCTGAACTTTGTCTGGAACTACATTTTTCTAAGTTGTAGATACCAACTGATACACCCTTTTAGCCATTGTAGTCCTACCAAATGAAAGCACCTCCCCCTAAAAACCTTAACATGAACCCATACCTTCGTGTGAAGTAACAACATCTTGTATCTTAAAGAAATATTTTTCCTGCAAAAGACTTTCCGTGCTTCCATGAAAAAAGGAGACTGTGGTTCTAGCCTATCCATAAAAATAATTGCTTTCAAATATTTGTCAGTGCGACAGACCTATTTGGTGACTTTCTTGGTTTCTGCAGTTTACCGATGTCAATAATATTTCTTGGGTCTAAGTAATGTCCCATGGAGCTACTGCAATGCTTCTAGCCCATCAGTGAAATAATGGGAAAGCACAGCTTTTCCAGAGGAAAACAATTCCCTTTAAGGCACCAAGGGGTGTGGATCACCTTAATAAATCTTAGTGGGTGGGGGGAAGTGAAGTCATTGAGGGGGAAATAAAGAGTCATCAGTCTTTTCAAAGAGGTGTGGCTCCGTCTTAGGCAGCTGGAGATTTGCTAGTGGTAGAGATTTCACCAGTAGTTTTCTCCTGAATAAAGAATGAGTCGTTACAAACTTGATCCCACGCAAAAAGTCACATCTCAGGGCATCTTGTCTCTTCGTCCAACGAAATGTTGTAAAGGGGATCCTCTGACAGAGTCTAGTTCCTCATTCCGCCCTGATCAGGTGGGTCACTGAAAACTCAGTTTTGGGGCTGCATCTAGTACCTTGGAAAGGCATAAGAATTTCATTTTCCCGCCCACGAGATTGCTCTGAAAGACTAGCAACAGATTCAGATCAGCTGGGCTCATGGAACGATTTACTGTGCAGTAGCTCTGACACTGCAGCCACTTCTCCTAACATAGCAACACCCTTCCTAGGAGCCTGTTTTCAAAATAGCGTCATTGCACCTCACAATTGACAAAACCAGACAACGGTGAAAGGGACAGTGACATGGCAGACACAAAAGCTCAACACATTATGGCCACTCTAAACAGAGTACAAAAGGAAGGGAGTCAGTGGTGTGTAAACCAAACAATGTGAAGGGAAAAATATTGAATAATTTCTGTCATGAGGCACTGACTAAAGCCAGGCTCTAATTGAATTAAACTCCCATTTATTTGCTCAGGCCTAAACAACAGGCTGGGAGGAAGAAAAAAAAAAAAAAAACTTAAGGTTTGCTCAACTGTTCTGAGGTTCCACCTTTCCTCACCCCTGTATAAATCCACCATCTGTGCTCACAGACACACATGTTCCCTCTCTCAACAAATGCACGGAGACCCTACCAAGCACAGAAGCCAAAAAAGCACAAGGCACACAAAGGCTCCCCAGGCTGCCCCAGGTCTAAAGGAGCAAAAGGGGTAGAAAAGATCTTTTGCTCATTGCCCAGGTGAGACGGCCTGGTGCGTCCTCTCAGCCTCGACACGCGTCAAGTAAAAGAAAGGTTAAAATTAGAAAATTCAATTTATTTGATAATTTCCCAGAATAATTAGAGTTAATATGGGTTAATTAATATGCAAATCTCTCAGCAGATGTTCTGCAGCAGGGCCTGTGTGAGAAAACAGCCTTTGCTTTCTCCTACGTGATTTTGGCTGTCAGTTATTGGGTATAATTACTGTAACTAACCGAATACACACAAAACCTTTGGAATATAAAATTGTTACAGTTCTAGCTCTGCACAAGCTGCTACTTTTCTGCAATAAAAGCGAACAATTTCTTTCAGAAAATAGGAGCCTTTTTGTTCCTTTCTTGATTTAAAAAGAAGAAATGAATCAAGTAAATGGCTTATCTTTTTCTATGCATAATTAGGTCAGTATTATATGAACATTCCAATGAGCAGTGGTACAAACGTACATATAAAATGATAGCTCAAACCACCTGCAAAATCACATAAAATTGTTTTATTCAGAATCTTTTTTTTCCTTCCCCACCAGAACTTTGAAATGCTGAATGTCTTTCTTTCCAACATTGCCAACATTTTCTAAATTCAAAAGGATCCTAAAACTTTATTAATTTTTCTCTCTTCAAAGACACAAAAGAATAAAGTGGCTAAATGTTTTTAAAGGTACATAAAAGCGTGGACTCTTTTGTAAAAAGAACCCGTGTAGAGTTTTAAACTTTTAAAACTGCTTGCACTTAGAATGTCTATGTATTTGTATGTTTTCACTGTTCATCGGCCCACAGAAGGGCCAAAGGTTCCGGGAGGCTGGGACCCACACTCACAGGAGGGATGCGCTCTGCACATTCAGACTTGTGAATAATCTTCTTAAATGTCGTAATGTTCCACTCAGGAGAGATTTCATATAATTTCAGACTTTTGTATAAGCAAAAATTTGACAGAAAATTGCTTTATTCTTATGTATTTAGAAACTTTACAAGAGATACTGAGAACACAGACATTTTAGGTAGATTATTGTTAAATATTCAAATCTGCTTTATGGTATATCTCCAGAATGGTTAGCCAACCACAGCACTTAATGGTAGGAGGCAATATTTTTTTTTCAGTAGCTGATACTCTTTTATTTGTTAAATTCAACAATCACCAAGCATCTATGAAATAAACTTATTCACCCCATTTTTTGGTTGGAACAACTGAGGCAGGTGCATGGTCTGCCTTATCTAAGTTTTCTACATTAGGACAGAGGCTAGAGTGGTGGCAGCGGTGGGCACCCTTTAACCCTTTCAACTAGTCTACAGGAGTCTACAGGAGTAGCAGCTGCCACCTGCTATAAATTGCAAACAAGGCCAGTGGACTAGAGAGAATAATGTCATGTTCAGAAGTAAGAGAGGAAAATGGATGGATCAGAGTCTTAATCTGAAGAATGTTTAAATAATCAGTTTGATGACATACGGTTTGTTTGAGTTTTTGGATGGTACATTTCACCCAGACTTTCCTCCCTTTTTTGCCGCTCTTTTCCTTTCTTCCCTCATAGCCTCACTCTTCAAGGGGAAAAAAAGAAGGGGGAGAGGAAAAGATACACAGGAGAGGAGAGGGGGATCGAGGTGGGGAGAGGGGAGGCGAGACCTCGAAGTGGTGTTTTCCTGGTATCCTCAACTACTTCTTCCTGGGCAGGCCTTAACTCCAGCTTCCTGTCACCCTGGGTCATTTTCAGGTTGTGGAATTTGCTGACCACTTGGTGGCCTAAGCCTGGATGTGGCAAACGTCAGGCAGTCACAGTACACTGCTGAGTCCTTGTCAGTCACAAAAGGGCTTTCATTACAGACCTCTAGTTTGGTTCGGTAATTTGCAGTGTATTTCCTTCCTTTACTGCAGAGAGAGGCTAAATCATATGCTTCTTTTTCGTCTTACTTCAAGTAACAGGTTATACAAATTAAACAATCACACCAACCCTCACCGCCTTCTCAAAAGAGTAAATTTTCACTCTGGGGTGATAAGGACACTTCCTCAAACAGAAGATGCCACTCGCTCCATGTAAACAAATGTACTTAAAACAAAAAACCCCACTAACTCTTTTGGATGCAATGTAAGTAGTCCTTCCTAAGCTACTTAAACCTAAGTCACCCTTTTCTTGGTCAGCTTCCTCTTTCTCATCAAGATGATCTACCTGCTGACAGCTGCCTGATCAGTGGCCCACACCTTTCAAAAGGAGAGCAGTTTGAAGGCAACTATGAATTTTACCCATTCTTTGGTTAAATTTATCTCATAAAGTGTTGATAATACATTATCTTAAAGAGCAGAAGAATACTGCACAAAATGATACTAAGATGTTTAAGAATCCTGCCTTCCTGAAGGTTATTCAGAAGTTTACAGAGTCTGCAAAGTACTTATCACAAATCCTGGGCAAAAAGGAACAGAACCTTCATTTCTTGAAGATACAGTGGAGTTTAGAGTTTAGAACAGATAATGGCCAGTCTTCAAATTTCAAAATCTTCCTTGACATAGAACAACTTCATAAATTAAACATAGATGTCTCTTGAAAGTGAAAACTTGAATACAGGTAATCAAACATGACTACAATTTTACTATGACTTGTCTTTCTTATTATGCTGAAAAATTATACAATCACTTTACAAATTGCTCAAGAAGCCCACATTGTGGTATATATGCCCTCCTAATGAAAAAAAAAAAATCCCTCGACAAGGAACACCAAAACATTTCATTATTTCTTGAATTAGTTTTATAATGTTAGAGCTACTCAGAATCTATGGATATGTTTTCAAAAGATAACTCACTAATGTAGAAAAAGAAAGCTATGTTTTATTATGTCTACTAAATTTTCAAGCATGTGAATAGTATTGTTAAGA
>PVIR01000555.1:95000-100000 GCA_004026965.1 Petromus typicus
TTGAAATATCAAGACAAGGTCTGACTAGATGGAAGTGCTCCTGGAAGCCTGACAGTAAGTAATATTTTGCAGTTAAAACATTTGCAAATGTTTAATTGCCTAAAACAACAATAGCAGAAGAGAGAAGACACTTTATTTATACTTTCGTATGTAAAGGAAATTTTGATCTAAGAATGTATTTCACCTCTAGATTCATCATCCCCTGCTTCCATCATTTCTTTCCTCTTTTCCTTTTTTGATCAGAGGCTTGAAAGAGTGAGTAAGTGTGAATGCTTAGGTACCTGGGGTATGGAAAGGTGGTAATTAGCACAGCAGGATAATTGATGTGTACATTGCAGCATGAACAAATGCTTTGACTTGTTTGTTCTCCTCACTCTTCCACATTCATGCTCTCTCTCCCTGTCACTCTCCCTCTCTCTCTCTCTCTTTGAAAACCCAGCCTCATGAACACCTCACCTGCTTGGTTAAGCTGATTATGGATATACACTAATCTAAGGGAAGCATTGTAGCCGCACAAGAAGAGGTTCAGGTGGTACCTTTTGCTCTCAAGTTGCAAACTTGCAAGAGTTGCAAGGTCTCTCTTCCTCCCTCTAGAGCTTCCATTTTTCAACCCCCAACAGAGACAACCATGTTAGTCAACCCTTCAAAAAAAAACAACAAAAGGGACCCCTTTTGGAAAAGAAAGTGAAAACAGAAATATTTCGAAGTATAAAAGAGAACCTGAGAAAATTTGTAAACACCTTTCCTTGATGTAAGCAAATGTAAGGGGACTTTAGGCAGTGAATTCATAGGACTTTGCGTTTTGGGGAAATCTCAGAATAACAGTTACTGGGAGCTCTTCAAGGTTGATAGTCTCGGGGTCTCAGACAGTTATTAAATTGAACTCTTCTGAAAGAAATTTCAAGTGTGCCCATATTTTTGCTTTTTAGTGGATTTTGCTGCAGCTGTCTTCCAGTGGAGGCAGAACATGTGAGGATACTCTACACACAGTGCCATTTCCCTTCTTCCCTTTTCCTCTTCCTTCTTTTCCTAAATTAAGTGCTCATGTTCTAACACAGACAGTGAAATGTGGGAATCCTTTGCTGACAGCCGCACTCACAGCACACTGAGACGTGCTCACACGGTCACGCTTGCACACATTCAAGCGATGCTTTCGGCTCATTCAGTTTTACACTAACTTCTTCCATTTGCCCAAACAGGCCTGATGGCAGGGCCCAAGGAGTCCTAATCATCTTCATCTTTTCTTTTTCCCTCTCTCTCTTCTTTCCTCCCTTAACTTAGTAAATGAACAATGTAGCCATTTAGCATGGAATTGTGCCTTCACAATTCTGCCTTTGCAAAATATATTACACACACGCATACACACACACACACACACACACACACACATGCATGCACATGCACTTTTCAGCAAGTTTGAGACTCTTTGGATAGATATATGTGCATTTGGTGCCTGGTGATGTTTACTATGCTATTCTGGATCCCTTTAGTCCCTCTTTTAGTCTTGGAACTCAGTATCTTCCCTTTCTGATTAGAGCAAAGGTGGGTATTTTGAAATACCCTTTGATTAATGATCATCAAAATAACCTCCATTTTTCTTCTCTCAAAGCTTTTCATATATGAGTTTGTTTGTGACTCATAACAGCACTGTATCCAAGACTAAGGCATAAGTTTAATAACTGTCAATTTTGGAAAAGTTATCTTGAAAGTTGGAGCACTTCACAGTTTGGAAGTTATCAGACTTCTGTATCAGTTCTTCAGACCTATCTTCTGTTTTAGATGTGAGCCTTTGTTCAGCTGCCAAGAACCTGGTCAGGAATAGTCACTGTCATATGAAGAAGAGTCTTGCTACAGTGGTTTCCTCAGCTGAATTGTAACAATGAAAGTGGGAAAATGGTAGGAATAATTTACAAAAAGTTGATAGCAGGAAAAGGATTCTAGCTTAATCTGCCCTCCTGTTGGCCCATTTGGCCTCCAAAGGGGGTTACCTCCAAAAGGAAGTGCAAGGGGAGGGAACAACTTCACACTAGAATCTGGAGAAGCCAAGAACATCGATGCTCTTCCTTAGCATTATTTTTCCTCTAAGTTCTAGGACCAAGCTGAATAAATTGAATTCTAACTCAACTTCTTCAGCTTGTGATCTGCTTCAATTGTTCATCTTTAAGTGGAGAATCTAAATAGTATCTATCCATATGTTCCTGTAAAGATTAGATTTAAAGTACCTAGAGCTCAGCACATCGTAAGCGCTTAATAAATGATAGGGGATTATTATTTGTGGAATAATATTCACTGGTGGGATTGTGAATAATTTTCTTACATAATTCTGAGACTGCACCCTCTGATAATTTAGACACACTGAGAAGGTGGGATTTTATTCTTACTGTTTTTAAGGCTGGTGTAGGGCATAGAAAAGTCATAACATTTTAGCATGAAATGTATAATATATGATTTGGGGTTCCTGCTGTGAGAAGGGAGCATGCTAGGTGCTAAATCAGACATTTTACCTTTACCTGAGGAGGTAGGCAGCAGGATTCCACTTTTCATAAGAAAATAAAACTGCAAGATGATGAGACATACAGAAAGTTCATGCAGCTAAGTGGTAAGATTTGGCTTTCTATTTCTTACCTGTTTTAAACCAAAATGCAACATTTCTCTGAATGCTTCATCACACTTTTCAAAACCACATGTGCAAGGTATAGGCTAAACAAAGATTTTATGCTATTTCACATTTATGTTGCACATATTCAAGAGATAAAAACAGACTCCTTGCTGCTGCCATAATTACTAGAGGCTATAAAAACCATGCAGAAATCTGCAGAGGGCATGGGAATAGTTGGGAAAGAACAAAAACAGGGGGGCGATGGCACAAACTAGGACTACACACCGTCCTGGAGAGTTCCACCGTGGAGGAGCAGCCTGCATTCCGAACTTGGAAATCTCCCATCTGCAGGCAATGGGGATGCCAGCAAGCCACAGGCGGGCACCACATGAGCAGGTGAGAAATGTGACTAGCAAGGGGAGGATGAGGATTCGGTGTCTCTCGAAGAACACATGCATTCCAATTATCCTGCCTGAGTGCACTGCGTCTGTTGTACTTGGGCGTTCATCTTTTTTGTCGGCAGTGTAGGAGATTTTTAGACATGAGCATCCATGCCTTGGAAACGCCTGAGAAGGAAGGTGATGCAGGCCTGGAAAGGGTGACTGGCTGACATCTCAGCCTGCCCAGCCTGGGGTGAAGAAACCACACTGTACTGAGATGGCAACCCTGCCCCTGGCCTAGTTGACAGCATCTCAACCTCCAAACTGAAAAAAATCTAAAGAATAAACTTCTAAAATTCTGTTCTGTTTTTGTTGTTGAGACAAGGTCTTGCTTGCACACCAGGCTAGCCACAGGCTTGCAATCCTCCTGCTTCAGCCTCCCAGCTTCCAGTTGTTGGGGGTACAGATGTGCACCCCATGGCTGCCTAGTTCTGGTCTTTGCTCTCTACCATTCTAATTTTTAACATGTGAAGGAAAATCCACCCAACCTTAAACAACAACATCCTAAATGCAGGTGAAAGCAACAATTTCCTCTTGCACTCTACTGACAACTCCTAAAAAACAACTAAAATGACAAAAACCAATTTAAATTCTCGCTTCTCTTGAGTTTTAGGTTGACAGTGAGGCAGGGAGAAGTCACTGAGATTCAAGACCCAGTTTGCGGAAAGGCAAAGTGGAGTTTCGTCTTGGAACTCAGCGTCTTCCCTTTCTGATTGCAGCAGAGGTGGGTGCCTTGACACGGAACTGGTGGCCCTTTTGGGAGCCGGCCTTGCTTGGAGTCACTCATGTGACTGTCCTTCAGCAAGCAGTGACCATGAAACCAAGTTCATCATTTGAGGAAAAGGACAAAAACTGGGCCAAAACAATAGTTAAACGTTACAAACTGAGTTGGGGCAGCAAAAAGATGAAAACATGCAGCTCTCATGAGGTCCAGCTCAGTGTAAGATTCCATAATTCTAATTAGGAGAAGTTTCCAAACTTTTGCGATGCCTTAAGACAGGCAAGTAACTTTTGGACGTTTAAAACATACAGATGAGATTTTCTGAGTGAATATTTTGGGATGGCATGTCACAGACCTGAGTGCCAAGATATGTACTGTTAATTATAGCAATCCCAGTGGCACATTTGTACTAATTCTACTTTTCAATCATTGAAGTCGGAATCACAGAAAGAAGTGTACAATCTCCAGTTACATGTCACTGATGGCGGGGCTGACTGCAGGGCCTTGTTGGAATAAGTTCCTCCCCGTTCAGTGGCCCCAGCTCTCTCGAGTGGATATGTGGCTTTAGAAACTGGAAGGAAGGGTAGTCATGGAAGAGGTGGGGGAAAGAAATCATCTTTAAATCTGTTACTATCCATGAGATCATATTTCTGGCATTTTTTTTTAGGTCCTATAGAAGCTGTTAGTTCCAATATAGAAATACTAGAGTAAATTGGTGTTAAATTTAAATCTACTTAGGAAGTAATAGCCCATCTGCAGTCCTGCTAAGATTCTTTTAAGACACTTTGGAAAAGAGAAGTCCACCAGACACGAGATTTTTCTGGTATTTAATCCACTACTGTCCAATGTACATGAACTTGTGCCCAGAGAACTATTTTGGAGGAAGCTTCTGGACATTTTGCTGACTTGGCATGTGTCATCATGATGGTTAGAGATGCTACTGGAAGACTTTAAGAAAAAATAGTATTTAATATTTTTAGGTGTGGAAATGATTTGTAAGTATACTAGAAAAGTTGGAATTTTGGTATTTCAGTAGATCAATATTTACATTTAAAAATCCTGGAAAACCTAAAGGATAAGCATTGTGAATGGTGTAATTTCCTTTCCTGTGCTGCCTTTTGCAAGTTAGCAATATTCTTACCCTCTGCTGTGGTTTTGACTGGGTCACCTGGAAGCCTTTGTTCCATCTGTACAATTTAACTTTACTGTGAGAAAGTTTATAATCCAATGTATCTTCTAT